>BMAU01021332.1:512500-602500 GCA_019973935.1 Trichonephila clavipes | reverse complement strand
GCCATCAGCTTCACTGAGTAATGCCAGCAATTCAGCATCTTCAAATTTTTTTGTTGGTCTGCCACACTCCTCGTTTCTCACATCGAAATCACCATTTTGAAACTTTTCAAACCACCTGTAGCACTGCACACAACTCAGAGCATTGCCACCGTATGCTTCTACAAGCATTTGATTCGATTAGGCAGCGTTTTTCTTCAGATGGTAACAAAAAATTAATACTGTCCGCAAATCGTGGTCGAAAGGCTTAAAATTCAACATTTTCAACTCAGTAAAAAATACAATGCACGCTGAAACTCATCCAAATGTAAACTAAACATGAGTATGAAAGATCAAACTATAAAAAAGTCACGTTTCACGGTTTTGTATTGTTTGCATATATGCGTGGCGACATCTGTTAGCAATCGTCTCATTTGATATGCATGCACCTGGTGTAATCACTTTTGTAAAGCAATTTCATGTAACAACTAAGATAAATTGCTCTAGTTTTTATAAAAATTCAAATATCTCTTATCCTGAAGATCTTATTAAAAATAAATGGCAAAGCAACTCATAAAAACTAAAAATAAAAACCGAAAATTACTTCATATACTTTTTAATAGAATGGGCCACGTTTATGTAATATTTTTTTGTTTTTACCATTTTTCCTGTTTAAGTAATACAGTAGAATCTATTTTTGTGTGGTCTTCTTTATGCGATTTTATTTTTGTGCGATTCTTTAAGTGCGATCTTTTTTTTTGGTGCGGTGTATGAATTTCACTGTCTTCGGTGCCACTGTAATGTTTTCTATCTCTTTACCAGTGGCGTAATGTATATTGTTAGGACCTGCAGCCCCTGAAAGACAGGTTTCGCCTATAATATTTTATAAATTGGGTACACACGTATTAAGTCTTAGTCAACCCTTGGGCCTCAGGAGTCCTGCCCCACCCCCGTGGCAGAACTCAATGGCTTTGGGCCCGCTGTAATGTTTTTTATATATTTACCAGTGGTGTAAAGGATAATGTTAGGACCCCGCCCCCCTGAAAGTCAGGTTTTGGCCTTAAATATTTTATAAACTGGGTAAATACTTATTTAGCGTAAGTCAGGCATTGGACCCCTAGAGTCCTGTCCCGTCAACCGTGACGCGTGGGTGCGCTTTACGCCACTGAAATGTAGACACTTCAAGACGCTCTGTTCATTTGTTATAAACAGTCTCCCGACAATGCGTATTTAGTTGCTTTCTCTCAACGCTCCAGCAGCCCGTGCTTGATTGAAGACGAAACTTTCAGTGACATTATCAATAATTGAATAGATTATTAAGACGGACAAGAAGAATTGGATTCTTCTAGTTATGGAAGTACTCTTACATAAATTTCATAAATAATTAGCATATTTTATAAATGCGACTTTTTCTTATGTGGTCTCTATCCACAGCATACGAAAAGAGTTTTATAGTACTTCCACGAATTAGTTTGTTTTATGTAAGAATTTATGAAATTTTTGAATATTTTTTGTGCTTTTATTTTAAGCGGTCCCTATCTACCGCACAAAAACATGTTCAACTTTAATCATTTATTTTTCTCTTCATAATTTTAGCCTTTTATTTTAGCCTAAATATATCTTAAACCACAAAAAATCCTTGCAGCTCCATTTCTTTAATAAAAAAGTGTTTCTAATTATATTAGTTATCTTAATTTGTGTGATTGAAACTATCATTATATATATATATATATATATATATATATATATATATATATATATATATATATATATATATATATATATATATACGACCACAAAACGCTTCGACAGCAAAACAATGCTGTGTATTTTCTAGGATCAGGAGGAACCAATCTATTACGAGCTTCTCAAACCCGGCGGAACCGTTAATATTGATCGCTACAAGCAACAATTACTTAATTTGAACGATGCTATACTCGAAAAACGTGAGCAATACGAGAAACGGCAGCACAAAGTGATTTTCCTTGATGACGACGCACCTAGCCACCGTGTTAAGCCGACCGAGTGCATCGTTAAGGAGCTCGGCTGGGATCCCTTAGCACATGCGGCTTATTCGCCAGACTTGGCTCCTTCCGATTATCTTCTATTTGCATCATTCGGACACACATTGGATGACAAGTGCTTCGCTTCTTACGAAAACGTCAAGTCTTGGCTTGATGACTGGCTTGCCTCAAAAGACCGATCATTTTTCTGGCATGGTATTCACAAATTGCCCGAAAGATGGGGAAAATGTGTAGCTAACGATGGATATTATTTAGAATAAAGAAATATTAACAGTTTTCTCAAATATATATATATATATATATATATATATATATATATATATATATATATATATATATATTGTGTTTTTTTTAAACAATCGCCTCATTTCATTTGCATACACCTGGTATTTACATAAGGGGCAGTAAATTTTGTAATAAACCAGTGATTGATAAATATGAAGGTTTAAGCACTTCTACTATTATAAACGTAAAAAAAAAATTCAGTTAATTATTTTCATAATTTTCTGAGCAATCGCTCCCCCTGTTTCAACATTTTTTTATAAAAAAATCCAGTTAAGCGCATTTAAATTATGGCATTTTGCTTAAAATAGCGGCATCTTCATTTACGAAAATACTTGTCGTTTTTTGTTCTAGTGAATGGAAAGTAATGAATTTGGTCATTTTATAAAATGGCCTGTAAAGAACAAATCATTGTAAATTTTTGGCAAAAATTAAAATTTTAGGGTAGTCGGATAGATTAAAAAGTAACATTTTGAAAAGAGGAATTATTAAATGCGGATGCACGAACAGTTTGCTGGTATTTTTGTTAAGGATTATATATGATACTAGCTGAATAAGTAAATTGCAAATTAAACAAAAAAAGTTTTTTAAAAGTATCAACTGATCAAAAAGTTATATATGCTAGATTTTAAATCTGTAGGTCTGATAACCAATAAAAATGATTTTTTTTATTTATAACACCCCCGTAACTCCCTTCTGGATTGATATTTATAAACAGCCTCCTAACATGATCTTTGCTCAGACAAAGTAAAATATTCTTTCAAATGTTGTGCAACGAATGCTTAAAATCGTGTAAATAATTTATATCTGGATGTGCGCTACGTTAATTTTCCTTTTCATTCTATTTATTTTATATTAAAATTGTAATATTCGCAAGCATCGCCGTTCTTTACATTATAATGGCGATTCAATGAAAACATAGCGAAATGCATGTGAAAGATCCAAGTTGGCATAATTGTTGGCGACCACGTTGACAACTTGGTGATTGATTAAACGGTGCAGAAGTTAATATACTGTAGCGCCCCCTGTTAGAGAGCTGCAACAAAGAGGATAGCCCGAAGGCCTTGTCCACATAAAATACATATACATGTCAATTTTCATAGTGATCGGTGGAACGGTGTTGGAGTGCAGCGTGGTCAAATATGCAAACATCAATTTTTATGCAAATAGATTATTACAGGTATTATATATTAAAGATAAATTATGTTCATTGAAAGATTGTATTGTTTCATATTTTTAGCAAGATTTTTTTTTTATAAATAAACGTAAAAACCTTAAACATATTTGGTATTAAGTACCATCTCACGTTTCAAGAACTCACTTGCTACAAAAGTATTATTTCTAACTTATTTATGATCTTTTGGTTTCTACACAGCTTTTTTGTTTATGGTTTTACTCCACAAAAATTCATGAAAATATACATCCTTATTAACTTTCTTTACACCTTATGAAGTACATGAAAGCAGAATTTTGAGAAGAACAATAAACAGAATAAATATGGAAGTCATTCTATATTAAGCTTCATCTGAAATCAATTTCATATCGCTAACGGATTTTTTTTTTTGTGAAGAAATTGTCGGTAAGCCTCCACATCATCAAATGGAATCTCAATGTCACTTAGAGAAACCTAATCAAAATTGCTCATAAAATTCGCCAGAGAGTCTAGAATTTTGAAATTTGATTTTGATGACATGCAATATTAAGAAAGCCTTCTCATAATTCTGAAGGAAGAAATAGAAAGCACTTTCTAAAAACATGCACATCAAAGAAACTGCCACAAAATATTAAATTACACGAATATTTTTGTCGCAGAGAGGCTATAAAGAATTTGTGATTGAATTAAGTATTTCCCTCGGATAAAATCTTTCAGATACGATCATTTGATTAAAAATGTATCAAACTAGATTTCATTTTCATCAAAGGAACAATCCATTTTGAAAATAATAAGTAGACGTACGTCAACAGTTTAATAAAACATAATAAAAAAAATCTTTGCGAAATCTAATTGGAATTGCCATTATTTATGACCCCAACCCACTTAATGTCCATACCTAAGAATTTAAGGGAGTGAAAGTGATATTTCAAAATTTCTTATAGTACCTCACGAAGACATTTTGAAGAAATGGCCTGTAAATATAAATAATAATTATATAAATATAGTGTAGTAAAATACAATAAGAAATCAAGTGAAAAAAGTTGTAAAACCTACAAAGCCTAAGAAGAAAGAATTAGGAGTTTAAGATACTCAACAAATGCAGAGACAAAAATAGTCTTTAGACTAAACTGGAGCCCTATTATGTTTTCTACAGCTGTCTCTGAATTAGGCTAGCGATTCAGAGTTAAGCAATTTTTTATGGATCCACCTTCCCCTTACAGCAGAAATTTTTGAGATAATAGAAAAAAATAAAATAAAATTTAAAAAAAAAATTATATATATATATATATATATATATATATATATATATATATATATATATAAATGTATAATACATTTAAGTATAATTGTCTTTAACTATCCCGTAATCCCTCCAAATTGGATTTCCATTAAAACCCATTTTTAATGGAACTCTACGTAACAAATAAAAATGCTTCTCAAAATTCAAATTTAAGTACAAGTCTAATAGTTCAAAAGTAGGAATATTTATTTAAAACGCTCCATAGCTTCTCTAAACACTCTTGGTGGCCAAATTTTTCAAATCCCTTTTTGAGTGGATATCTGCTCCATGGATGGAGTATACCTTGTATATATCAAATCCGTAAGTCTAATACTTCAAAAGCAAGAATTATTATGTATAACACTCTTTAACCCATTTGCACCCCCTCCATTGGGAGACGATTTTCAAAAAAGTCCTTCTCAACGTAATATAATATTCAGATATTTCATTTTGAACAATAAATATTTCATCTAAATGTGTCACAAGATATCTCTTTTAGAAAAGTATTCTCAAGGTTAAAAAAAATATATCATATATTTTTTAATAAACAGTTTGTATGGAAATGATTAAAAATATTACAGCGTATACATTTAGACATAATTTATTTTATTCTAATGTAAAAATAACATAGTCTTTGATGTAGATTTTGGTTATATTATTTCTTCAGAGTTTACAAAAACACTCCTGTGGTGCACATTTTCTTAAAATTAAAATAATACTTAAAAAACATCGCACAGATCTGCAAGTCAGTCACATTTATTTGCAGCCCATATCCTTTGGAGAATGTCCTTTGATTTTTTTTAAAGATAAAAATATATTTTCCCTACCGACAGAAAAGAAAAATAAATTGAAAAAAAATATAACCAAAATAAAATTTTAAAATCGTTATGATGATTGAGGGTAAAGTCTAAATGAAATGAAGTGTATTTTGGGGGTAGTGTTAATAACAAGAACAAGTGTGCAAACATTAAGTAAAATATTTTTTCCAAAAGCATTGGATTAAAAATTTCTATAGTTAAGTCACCAAATATATATATTAATGATACTAAAATAGTGAATGAGTAAATAACATTTTTGCAAATGCAAAAGCTCATTTACATTCTCTTTCAGAAACATTGCATGAAAAGTGAATATTATTCATACTTTTTGTTTGAAATTTACTTGTTCACCTGTACAATTATTGCACATTAATACATTTAGGTTTTTATTTTTATTAAAATATACTTTTTTATATAATTACCAAACTATTTCATGTTTTAAGTAGTATTTCTAAAAGCAATTAAGTTATTCAATCTTGCCAAAAATCATTTGGTATTTCTTACATAAAAACTAAAAGAGGCAAATCAAAATTGAAGTTATTTAGAAATCTAAGTAATTTTGATGAAACTGAAACATATGTTGTTTTTTTTGTGTCAGTCGAAAAAGAAAGATTGTTGTTTAAAAAAAAGGATTTGAGCAAATGAAATCAACTCGAGAAAGCAATTGTTTGCATTTTATATTATGAAATAATTAGCCGTATAAAAAAAATATAGTTAATGAGATATAAACTGAAACATATATTTTTTTAAGATTAAAATCTTTTAAACTCGCATAGTGTGCGCAAGTAAAAAACAAATAGTTTTTCCTTTTTATTCACCTTGATATTTTGATATTTTTTACATCAAATACTATTAATCAACCACTTCATACCTAATTATGCTACCATGAACAAAATATTCATAATAACATCAAAGCAACATCGGCCTTACAAGCAAATGAGATGTACACCTGATTATTTAAAAGAAAAGTAGAAGAAAATGTTTTTTCCCTAGTAACTGAATTTTAATTAAAAAGAAGATCATGCATTATTTAACAAGCTGTTCTCCAAATTAGTAGTTAGGTCGAGGAAATTTTATAGACTTGTATTTCTAGAGGGCTTTATTTTCTTGCAAGTAAAATAAATTAGGCGTTCTATAAATTTATCCTCAAATAACATAAGTTCATGATGAAACCTAAAAGTTACGCACACGCACTAAAAAAAAATCACAATAGAACATATATTTGTAATATATATGACAGGCCCTAGGCCTGCTGGTAAAATGAGGAGGGCATCATCTTCACAATATTCCTTTATTACGCTTTCATCATATATAATCTAACATGGCGGACCTTTTGCCGCGCAACCGGGTGTTACCAAATACAACATCGCAGCGAGGAGACACCAGCCAAGTCCTTTCTTAGTATGCGTTCGAGCGCTCGTTGCTCCTGTTAACAGGCTTGTTTACTCATAAATCCTTACGCGATGGTAAAGAGTTCGCTCTATTTTCATTTATTACTTCCTTAATTTTGAACCTAAACTTTTCAAACCTGACATATATATATATATATATATATATATATATATATATATATATATATATATAATGTTCTGAATTGTACTCAGTGGCGAAACGGCCTATAGGGGCCAAAGCCTAATTTGCCTATCTCAGCTTATATGACCTTAGATGCTTGGGTGTATGTGCAGAGGTTTCGATCAAGTGGTCAGTCTAACTCAAACCCCAAAGTGACCAGTGCCCAAGGAAGTTATTGGTACACATGTATCGAACCATAGAAGGGACGAAAGCTAAGTCGACCTTCCCCAACCCTGAACTTCAACCCCGGACCTGTCATGTAAAAGCGCGATACACTACCATTCAGCCGATGGGCTAAATAAACTGCAAATTTTACAAATTGGTTATTTAACGAATACAATAGCAAAGAATAAAATAAACACTCATTATTTCAAATAAAACTAATTTAAACATATTAAAAAGGGTTATTGGTGACGGTTTTCGTAATTTTGAACACTGCCAAGTGATAAGGATGACACCTGAGCTACCCCCTCGTCTTCTAACTACAAACGACACCAACGGGAATTCACGCATCGGCCTTTTCTACGCATTTTGGAACAGAAAGTTCAATTCAGTCAGAGACTGCACTTTGAATGAATGAGACAAACTATTATCACTTGAAGTGCGTGAATATAATTCAACAAAAATCCTTTTTTCATTAGTATATATATGAGGAATTTGTAGGATTTTTAACTATTTAATTTTCTATATATTATCATTGGATTGTAGTTTTAAATTTAATCAAAAATTTTGTGTTAAATATTTATAAATGTTGTATTAAAGACTGTTAAATTGATATTCATAATGCTATGCAATAGCATTTGTATCACTTCAAACTTCGCCGCATTCCAAAAAGTTATCGATAAAATAAAATAGTAAGCCACGACACTGGTTAGTACTGCTCTGGCACAGCTAAAATGTGCAATGTTGTGGTCACAGTTAAGGCCGGTTTAATACTGAGGAATTTATTGTTAAGATGACATTGTAATGCTCTTAGATGAGCCTTGATACGTCACAGTAAGTGTGAAATAGAGAGTCTACTGGAGTGTTCTGGGGCGTCGTAGAGTGTGGAAGCCTGTAGAAAGGTCTCTAGCATCTGTAAAGTTACTAAAGTCTAGAGCAGTTGTCAGCATCCTATGACACGCATGCCACTTGTGACACGTAGTATAAGGATGAAGAGGGGGCCAAAGATTAAGAGAGATCAAAAGTTGACTTTATTTAAAACAATCTTCGGAGTTTACTGTTTGGGATACTTTCCCTCGTGAAACTATTTGATCATTGAGACGTCTCTTGTCCCCTAACACAGTGCTTCTCAAACTTTCAATACTGGCGCCCCCCTTTTCAATCACAATTTTTATCGCGCCCCCCTTATACATGAATAATGCTCTGAATGCAATAATAATGCACTTTGACGCTAAATTAACAATTTTTATTTTAAACCACACAAATTCATGACATAAGTATTAAATTTTGTATATGTTACTTTTAAGCAAAAAAAAAAAAAGTAATCGAATAATTATTATGTCATTTTTCCTTTTTCTAATTTTTAAAACAATCTTCGGAGTTTACTGTTTGGGATACTTTCCCTCGTGAAACTATTTGATCATTGAGACGTCTCTTGTCCCCTAACACAGTGCTTCTCAAACTTTCAATACTGGCGCCCCCCTTTTCAATCACAATTTTTATCGCGCCCCCCTTATACATGAATAATGCTCTGAATGCAATAATAATGCACTTTGACGCTAAATTAATAATTTTTATTTTAAACCACACAAATTCATGACATAAGTATTAAATTTTGTATATGTTACTTTTAAGCAAAAAAAAAAGTAATCGAATAATTATTATGTTATTTTTCCTTTTTCTAATTTTTAAATTGGAACATATAGCAAAATGCAGTGGTTGCTTAGAAGACAAAATATAGATATAAGCTAAACATAGAAGAAAAACTCAAAGGGTCAATTTCTAATCATAAGCATTTCTTTGAAAAACTTCGCTCTGTAAGGCAAGCCGATGGAAGTCGCTAATAATTTTTAAACTTGTTGCCGCGACCCTCCTACTCTTTAAGCCTTACGTTAAATCTGTTTCCGGCTTAAAGGCCGGGTATGGGCTGCGACGCTGGAGCGCCATCCATTTTCAGGACCGGTTGCTTAGGCAGGTGAGTTGTTACACACTCCTTGGCGGATGCCGACTTCCGTGGCCACCGTCCTGCTGTCTCGAGCAACCGACACCTTTCATGGGATCAGTGAGCGTCCCGCATCGGGCGCCTTAACCCGGCGTTCAAAGGGTCAATTTCTAATCATAAGCATTTCTTTGAAAAACTTCGCTCTGTAAGGCAAGCCGATGGAAGTCGCTAATAATTTTTAAACTTGTTCTTAATTTAGTATTAATTAATTAGTTATAAAATACTCTGTGCAGCTCTGATACATTAAAAGTATACCGACTGAAGTGCCAGCTCTTTGCACGAGTTCATTTATAAGAAATGAAAACATTATTGATATAGTCGCTGAATTGTAAGGACAGTAAAACCAAGTGCACGACACTGTTTACGAAAAAGTAAAATGATTTTTTTAAATGATTGCTCCAATTATAATTAGTTTTAAGCGACTTCCGCTTATATATCTAATATTTATCTGCCCATCATGCTCATTTACTAAACCACAATAAGTCGTGCAACAAGAAATCAAAATCACTAAGTTATTCATAAGGGAGGAAGTAGCATTAGCACAGAAAATATTTTCGAAAAAAGTGATCGCCCTGGGAACTCAGTCAAAACAAGTACCTTAAGGTTGTAAAAAAACGCTTATCACTCCCCCCAAAAAGAGAGAGAGAGAGAGAGAGATGTGACAAATATATTTTAGTTCCCTTAAGACTGTCAAACAGGAGGATAGTGTCAGTGTCAATGGTAACAATTAAGCAGTTTTGCCAGAATTACCGATTTCATGCACTCTGCTCGTCGTGACCGGTCCTGGGTTAAATGTGTATTTGATACAATATGGATTTTCTAAGAAATTGTGTAAAATGATTTTCTTTATTCTTTATATGTTTGGGAATACTCATAAAAATAAATCTTGGCCAAGTAATCCTTCAAATTGCTCTATGTGCTTTTCCAAAAATCATAAAAATATTTTACAAGGAAAAAAGCTCAGCAGAAATAGTTTATTTACAACTTCCCTAAATGAAAAAAATATATATATAAGAGCAGGGACGTAACTAACCATACAAGTAAGTTCGAAGGTCAAACAGCAGCAAATACATTCTACTGTCTACAAATAATGTACAGTATTTATAACAGTGATGAATTTTTTATCTTCCTAAAATTCTTTGATTAAGATTAAGTGACGAGGATGACACCTGAGATGGCACCTCCCTCTCCTATCTACCACACCACACTAACGGTATGTCGTTTGAGCTCTCGACAGCTTTAACGTGCATCGCTCCCTTACCCAGCTTGTCTTTAGCCAGCTTGTACTGGGCTCGAATTCCTGACTTGCATGCCATTATCTGATTATTTGATCACTGGGCTACAGTATCCCGTGAGAATGTGAATATAATCATGTAACGTAACTGTACCTTAAAATAATCTTATCTTTTTCAAGAGATCTTCGTATTCGTAATTTAAAGTTAATTCAAAGTAGAGTCACTTTTTAAATATTTATAAAAAAATATTTATTCTCAGAGCGTTAAGCAAAATATGAAAGCATACTTCTTATTTAAATAAACAAAATCTACTGTCAGGATATTTGATGTTAAAATTTCTTTTTGAGATTAATATAATATCCTTGCAGCTATATATATATAAATTCAAAAATTTAGGTAAGAAATGGAAATGGATAGCTGGCGTGAAATAAAAGGCAATTTGTTTACAATAATGTAACAACAATAAATAAATAATTTATGATAGGAACATATACAGTTTAGTTAAATATTTGTTCCGTTTGCTACTCCAGGCAAGAAAAAGTGGGTAGAAATGAAAATAATTTAATATTAAATTTAATGTAGATCAGTTGTACTAAAAATAAAAGGAATCATTAGCTTTCAAAATATTTTCAATTTTCTCGTGCTCTAAATTCAAAATACGGCCTTTCATTCTCATTTGGCCTCTAGGGAATATCAGTTTAAAGTAATAAACTGCATGATATCCAATTACTCTAATAAAGTGTGAAATATTCTTTAAATTTTATATACTGTCTTATATTTCCATCTAACTGTAAATAAAAATATTTAAGTTCGCAAAGAGATTAAAATAAATTTAATCTTAAGTAAAACTATCGTATTTCTTTCTTAAAGATATTTTAGAAATATACTTAAAAATATTTCGTTTATATTGGTTTAATCTTTAAAAGGTTTTTAGACAACTTTTTATATTTTACTATAATTTTTTTTAAATATATTGAAATGGAATAGCATGAAATATATATTCAAATTTTTGTCACATAAACTATTAAAATTTATTTCCTTTTAGTATCATAATATATATGTATCAAGAAAGTAAGTAACAAAAGAAACCAAAATAAATGGATAAAAATGCAATATGTATTTTTAAAAATATTTTCTTCGTTGTACTATAGAATCTTTGCTGATATTGCGTTTGGGAACGCTAGACGTTATGAGAATGAGTAACAAATTTAAAAGAAAACAAAATGATTTTAAAATTATAACTTTCGGAATATTGCCTTTTAAATTTTTGCTCAGATTAACCACGGTTTAAAATCACGAGGTAGACCCCAAAAGTCCTCGAGTAGCTAAATAGTGCGTCGTTAATATTTCTGCACTGACACACCCACTTACCGGGAAAGAAAAAATAAATAGTTTATGTTCATTTAAAATTCTAAGGCTTATTTTTCTTTTGTGCCAATTACTTTTTGTACTTTTTTCTTATAGTATGTGTAACAAAAATTAGAATAGATTTTTGAATCAAATTAATATTTACTTTCTTAACATAAATAAACTTACAATGTATACATTTTATAAGGAATTTCGAATGCATAATCATGAAAAAAATTATTATACGAATATCAGTCATATTACCAGAACCCCCATGCCAACTTTTGTTATGCATAGTTCAACACAAATGTAAATAAAATTCCATTTGTGTGCTCCTCCGGTAAGAGGAGTAGCATTTTAAATTCATTTCATAATTTTTAAAAAAAAGAAAATATTTTTAAAATTTAAATAGAAATTTGTTGTAGTATTTTTAGCACACAAATTATTTTACGTAATACATGTACATAAGTTACAAGGAAAAATATAAAAATCATTAAATCAGCAGTATCTCATAATTTTTACCTCATTCCCTTAACTTAGATAAAGTAGTTTAGTAGATTTTATTTACAGAGTGTGAGCAGTCAAGACATATTTAGGAAAATTTAAGTATGCCGAGACACTAATGTACTGTGAAAACTGCATCTTAGAAAAATAGTATCTATAATATTTTTAAATAATAAAAGGAAAATGAGTTAACATTTATATGCCCAATTACAACATTGGTATTGAATGAAAGGTAAAAAAAATTGTATCTTTTTTTTACCAATAGGTTTTCACTTCAGAAAAATGAATATGACTGAGCGTAAAATATGAATCAATATTTTAGGAGAATTTTAATAACTCATAGTTATATAGTTGTGAAGGTCTCCTAGGACCTCACTTTGAGAACGAGAATAAATAGGAGTCATGTAAGAACCAGTAGCCATTTTTATAAACAACTTTCTTTATTTGGTTATCTTATCCAAATATATAGAATCAAAGACTTATTGACAAATTTATCTACCAGTATTATGAGGTTTTAAAGGTAATATCCTTTAAATTAACTTAATTAATTAATGATCAAATTAATTAAAAATTAAATAACGATCACGCAGAGATTACCACGAAAAGAGATCCCAGAATTATATTTAATAATGTTCCTATTGAACATTTATCTTTAATCTCACTCTTAAAACTTTAATGAGACTTTAATTATAAATCAATAATTACCAACGGAAACTCAACTCCTCTTGAGAGTAAATTATCTCCAACAAGAAATCTTCAATTCGAATTCACTATAACTTTATGCTTCAATATCTATCTCCTACTGCTCTAACTTTACTATTTCGTTTGACTTAAATACTTTATCTAATCTGCATAACAAGGAATCATGTCCGCTTTTTGGAATTGATTGGAAATAGGTAGGGAATTAAATTTCCCTAAAAAGGACGACTCAGAAGGTTAGTGATAAAGTTCCGTATAGATTTGTCACATAGTGAATATATCCCATGTAACAAAACTCAACATCACTATGTAACAAAAAAAAAGCCGAAAAATGCACACAATATTAAAAAAAACTTCCACACTGCCAATAGAGGGGTGAGGGAGAGGTTGTCATTACTTATTCATATTATTCAATTGTTTTACCCTTGGTATCAGAAAAATATATAAATATATACGTATAATTTTATAATACAATTCAATAATACAAAACTCAATATATTTTTTTTTTCAATTTTTACTACTAGTTCACTCTTTCCCTGTATATATATTTAACTTTTTCAAATTTTCAATCGTTAATAAAATATACTTTCTATCCATCCATTCAAGTTCAAATATATTTTTTATACTTGTAGTGGATGGTACTTGATGCTAAAACATTTTTTTTCAAATATTAATTCATTAATTAGATTAAACAATGAATAAATAGTAACTAGCAAGAATATATATAATAGTTCAAAAGCATATATAGAAAAGAAAAGCGTTTGTTGTCTCCCTGTAGCATGTTGGACTTCTCACCCAAAGGACTTGGGTTTGAATCCTACCTGTGCTAGCATAATTTTTAAGAATGTGTTTATTTTTTTATTACACTATTTAATTAGAATAATTAAATTTAATTAATGAATATACAGTAGCAAAAAAAAAAGATAGTAAAACACTATATAGAGAGAGGAAAATGAAAAATTGTAAGGAAAATTGCTTTCTATTTTGTCAATTAGTACTTTGATTCTATCATATGTATATACATATTTATATTAATAGTAACTTTTTAACAAATGTAAGTAAAATGAATTTTTCTTTGTTGACTTAAGTATTAATTGAATTATAACTTTTTGAAGTTAACTTCTTATGGCACGTTAGGGAGAAATTTTCGTTACGCGTTACCAGTTACGGTTACGCGATGAATGTAAGTTAAAGATGTATGAAGTTCCGACTTTTTCACCACGTTTTTAAAAAAAAGATGTCGCGAATTTAACAAATATTCACATCATAACCACGAGGTGTAATTTAGTATACATATTTAAACTAAATAAAATTCAAAACTCTAAGAAGTTTATAATAATAAATGAAACAATTCAACTTACATTGAAACGATCTTATAATCTTATAAATAAAAGATTTATGATTTTATGTGAAAGACAACAGTATAAAATTTATAAAAAGAAGATTAATAATGCCGAGTTTTTATGTGGTTGTGAAATATTTAATCTAATCTGTTTTATTCTAAACTGGACGATCCCAATGCCATCTAATTCTTTTTATGAAATTCAGACAAAAAACAATTACAGAATCGGGAAGATCATTTTCTTCGCCACGATAGGGTATAATTTTTTCTGCAAAATAATGATATATTTTCTTGTTTACGATTTTACAAAAGTTCATGCTTTTTCTTTTAGAATCAGCCATTTAAAAAAAGAACGCCCAAAACTGGGTTTTCTTAAGTTATAACTTCTTTTGGGTCGATTTGCTTGGGATTGAACTTTAATGAACATCACGCTCGGGAATGTAACGCTAATTTGCCTATTTTCATCTTCAGTCAGACATACACACCTCTAAGAAGGAAAGGAGGGACGCTTTCCCTCGCCACTCTAAAAATGCAGTAATTTCCCCCCCTACCAATACGCCGTAAAAGTAAAGTTTCTAGCTTCGATCTAAGTGGGGCTCCCCCCCCCTCACCGCTTCCTAGGGCAGGGGTGGCCAACCCAAATGACTTCATGGGCCACTTCGGAAAACTTTACAATCCCGCACGGGCCGCATATAAAAATATATATCTTTATAAGATTTGGATTCCTTACAAACATTTAATGAAGTGAAAATTTTAAACTGATGTATTATTATCGTTTTCATTGTTTTTCATGTACACAAACATAAATAGTATAATAATAATAATGCAATGATGAAATAATGTTTAATTGATTTAATTAGGAAGACATTTGTTTCTCAACTATTTTATTTAGTTTTTGCAAGTCGATCTCAGTGCATGTGTTTTTGCGTATCGTAACTGATGTTGCAGATTATCGTGCTTTAAGTTTGAGCACGATTTATGTTTGATAAATTTCAGTTAAGAAAAAAAAGAGATTCACAGTAACAAAAGCAACCTAATAAAATAATATCAGTTGTGAAATTTATTTTTTACAAAAAAAAAAAAAACTTTTTAAACAAAAAATATTGTACAGAATAGTCGAATTTTATAAAGTTGTAAATAATCTCGCGGGCCACAAAATTATTCAAGGCGGGCCGCGGGTTGGACATCCTCTTCTACGGGAATGTGAATGCGGGATTCTTTCTAATCCAAGTTGAAGCATGAAAATGAAACCTAATACGTTTAAAAGCTAGGCTTAGAGAGAAAAAGAAATCCTACACTAAAATTAAACATAAAATGCAGAAAAAAGAAATTTTTTTATAGAATTAAGTAAATAGTATTATTATCATTAGGAATATTGCAGTGATCTTAAGAATAAAAATCTATTTTTGTAAATGAATCGGAGCAACAATGAACAAATAGTTTTATTAATCACATTACTTAAATATAAATTGAGACTAAAAACAAAATTAAAACAACTAAAAATTTAAAATATTAAACATAATATACAGGTATTAAGAAAAAGTTACACTAAATAATTTAAATACAAGAAAACAAAATATATATAATTAAGAAGACTTTCCTTGCAGCAGCATCCGGTGTATTTGTGCAAAACTGCCATACAATGACAAAAGAGCTAGTATAAGCCAGATATTATGTGATATAGATATTCTGATTAAATCCTATTTTAAAGGTTTTGGCCTAAATTCCTCTCTTCCCAATCAACTACCTGTCTTAATATCCTTTTGCATAAATTAATTCATGGATAGAATAGAGTATTGTTAAATTGCAACCAGAATTCACAAATCCGGATTGGATATCTTCTGAACAAATTTTCAATGATTTTAAGTGGAAATCATTGAATTTTAAAGTAGATTTTTCAAAAGAAAAATCAAAACCTTTAGTTGATTTTTTAAAATCAAAACTCAATTTAATTATGTCATATGATCCAAATGAAACTCGAGAAAGTATGGAACAGCGCTTGATGGAGTTTTTTTATAGATATTTAAATAAAATGTTCAATCTAAATGATCTATAACCTATTTCAGCTGCCATAAGCATATTGTTTCTTAGAATATAATTAATTCCAAAATATGTATGTATATTTCGCACAAAAATATTACTTTATGAGTACAGACATATGAATAAATAATTTTATTGGACAATACTAATATCGTCTTGTTTTTTATTCACATAACTAACCCCTGAAATAACATTATGAAATTTGAAGTTATCACATCCATCGTGTGGTCATAAGCTTACACACTTTTTTATATGACTTGTTTTTTATCATTATCAAGATTTTATTCTTGATAAGTCATAAACGGAAGTTCTGGTTCATTGCTTTCTAAGTTAAACTGCTAAGTAAAATGAAAAGTTAAACATTTATGAATTGAAATCAGCTGTACATTTTGACAACTTATTTACTTTGTATTGTTACTTGGCATTCAAAGAAAATATAGGTTTTAAATCAAGTTTCTCTCCTTTCTCTAAATTATTGTTCATATACACAATTTACTGTATTTTAGAGTATTCACATTACTAGTTTACGATTTATCACTGTAATCAAAATCTTCTGTCTTCAGCAGTAACTTAATGAGATTGGAAAAATATATTTAGAAAATATTTTATACCAAAACTTTGCAATACAATCTTACTTTTTAATGGGTATTTGAATAAAAATTTGACTTCGTAAATTGGAATTTCTAAGACAATTGTATTTATGTTGAAGGAATAATAAATGTGTAACTTTTTTTTTTCTAAAACTTAGTGACATCTTTATCCGCGATTTTCTTACTAATAGTTCTCTTGGGGAATTTTTGTCCTTAAAAATTGTTTTATTAGAAATCTTCCCCCGAAGAAGAAAACTTGAACATGCAAATTAAGACTACTATATATAGTTTATACCTTTAGGTTAGAAAGAAAGACATAAGGTAGACTGCAAGTGGAACAGTGATTAATCAAATTTAATGTGAGGCGTGGATATTGAGTAATCTACATTGTATTACTTACGTTGACAATTTGTCACTTGAGATTTAATCTAGTTTAGGTAGCTAAAAGAAGGCAGGGCTACTGAAGTGACGTAAGTGTCCTAATTAATTAAAGCTTGCTCATATCTCGCGTACATCGTCAATTGTCTGCGTATTTATTAATTGGGTGCACCTCTTTACTTTTGTTGATCAAACTTAGGTTGTGGTTTGTGTTGTAAATAAATTATGTGATTTTGAATATGGTTAGTCTTCCTTCCCTTTCTCCCACACCTTTATGCACGCAGGTAAGACCTTTACAACTTCAAAATCTATAAGTTCAATGGAGAATGAGAATTTACCTTAACTCATTTCAAAAGAAGGCCGTGTGTGTTTCACTAAATCCATTCAGAGTTATAAAACAAAATACTACAGAAGCAAAATCTAGAATGTATTTTTATTCTTGTTTTAAGAGTAAAAAATGTTTTTGGTTTACTAATTCTTTAAACTCATTTTACCCCTAAAAACATCATCACTTTCAATTTTTTTATACAAATCCAATATATCATTAATAAAGAATTTAAAATTCCATTTCATTTATTAATCTCGGAAAATATTTACTTAAATATAAAATACTTTGTGTACAATTTCCTACTTAGTATGAATATGTTTCTAAATTGTTGAAATATACATGACCATGTCTTACAAATTTTAACTCATACTGCAATGGTAACCGTTAAGACTGACCTTCAAGCTCTGTGGGTCTCACACTATGAAGATTAAGACTCCAACCCCACCTAATATGCCAAGAGCTGACATAAAACACAAATAGTCAATTAACTTTGTTTGACTGTGAATGTATATTTACTCAAGGCGTACGAGGAAGACCGAATAATGAGTAAGTAATCAAATCAAGTACTATCAAATCAGGTAGATCAAATATTTGCAAGCTGTCAGAGCTGTAGCCATTTCAATATGACATACATTTCACCGTGAAATGAAGTCTGAAATCAGAACTTCAATAAGATTTGTTATAGAACTTTCCAAAATGGAATTTATTTCCAAAGTCAATAAGTGTGCCTGGGTTTAGAAGAGAGTGACCAGGTTAGGGAGTGACTGAGTGAGTGTTTAGTTATGTTGCACTATAAAACAACACAAGGGAAATTGACTGCGCACCCGAGAATTTAGAGCTATGGTCAAGCAATGAGAACGACACATCTGAACTGAATTCCCTCTACGAACTTCGACAACACGCTGATGGTGAGACATGAAAAATTATCAGATTTACCATGCATCGCCCAACTGCACGGCGTGACTTCAATAGAACTTGGATTTGGAATCATGACATCACCTGGTCACGAGTCCATGACCATCGTGAACAGAAACCCGTAAGAATAGGATAGCTTAGGCAAGGATGTACTAACAAGTTGATGAATTCAATCATCCGAGCGGAAGTGGAAGTGAACCTTTTCCCACTGCTAATCGCAAACTCCTTTCTAACAATTTTCAACTATCTATTCCCTCCTCATTTTACACTTTCACACAGTGTTGTATCTTAGAACTGATATGCATATTCCTTTTCCACTGCAATGAAGTGAGAATTATGCTTCATGAAAAAGTTTAAAGAATATTACGTCATTTTAGGTTCAAGAAGGAACCAAGCAAGATATCTCACTACAAATAGCAGTCAGTTAACAAAATATTAATATTAAATATAAATATATCACATCTGCAATGAGAGTACAAAGTAAATATAAAAAAATGCATTTCAGTGCGTGTTATATATATAAATATCTATCTATCTATCTATCTATCTATCTATCTATCTATCTATCTATATATATATATAAATATATATATAAATATATATATATTTATATATATATATATATATATATATATATATATATATATATATATATATTATATGTATTATTAAAATATTAGTAAAATAATTTTACGTTTCAGATTCTGTGAGTTGTTGTCGGCATGACACTTAATATACCAATGGATTACATAAAAAAATTAAAATATACATTTATTTTGAAAGAATGCATTTAATTGCAAAACTTTGTAAAGTTTTCCTTAACACTAGATTTGCAGACTGAGCCAATTTGACTAATTAAAAATTTGATTACTATATACACTCACGAACATTGAAAATAGCAACACAAGAAGACAGCATCGGATTGAAATGAAACATAATGCACATAATGACACAGATGAGAGATTAACTTGATCTCAAAAACAAGACAAATAAACGAATACAGGGTGTGCAACGACACAAATACTGGGCAACTTCAATAGCACATTGGACCACCTCCAGCTGCAATACATGCCGCCACACGATCCGGCATTGAGTTGATTAGACACCTTATGTTGTCCTGAGGCAGATGGGCCCACAAATCTTGAACAGCCAACTCTAAATCATGTACAGAGTGACGCGATGGCATCTGCCGTTTCAGCTGATCCCACACGTGCTCTACAGGGGAAAAATCGGGGGAGCGGGCCGGCCATGGAATAGTCTGAAAATGACGTAAAAAGTCTTGAGATACTCTTGCTGTATGCGGACGAGCATTATCTTGCTGGAAAATTGCCCCTGGGAGACCATTTAGGAAAGGTCTTACATGGGGTTGAAGAACATCATTAACGTGACGTTGGCCCATTAAAGTTCCACGCATCACAAATAAAGTGAACTGGCTATCATAGGCTATGGCCTCCCAGACCATTACACCAGCTGTGTGGGCAGTGGGACGCAGAAGAGTGTGTGTGGGGGGGGTAATTGTACCGCCCACCAGGGGCGCCTTCACACCCGAACACGGTTATCATCTGTCCCCAAAACAAACCGGGATTCATCACTAAACACAACCTTTTGCCAATCTGTGACATTCCACATTGATCTATCTGGATTGGCACGCCTGTAGACGCAGTTGCCGATGTTCCAGTGTTAAAGGGAGTGCACGGAAAGTACGCTTGGATTTAAGATTTGCTTCTGCAAGGTGTCTGGAAATTGTTTGTGGAACAGTTGCTACGCCTACGTCTGCTCGTATCGTTGAAAGAGTCACTGTGGGGTCCACAAGTGCTTGCCGCACGATCCATCGATCCTCTCTCCTCGTGGTTTTCCTGGTCGCTCCAGACTCGGTTTTCCGGCTAAGTAATGAAATATATGTAAACGTGTGGATTCCTTGTCCCCAAAAACCTCTTCATTTAGCATTATAGGAAGTTGTATACCTATTTTTAGGGTTATGAGCCAAATTGACCCATAGAATGATTTAACGGTTAATCGCTTAAAACATGAAATATTTTGCTCATATAAAGCCCTGGCAACAATCAAGTTGCACGTGATTTGTTTCTCTTCTCATTTTGCATTCCTTACATACAATATTTGAGGGCATGCGAGAGCCATTGTCAATTTTTTTTCTCTACTTCGCTGCATTATTGCCGTGTAGGAGAGCGATGCACGTTAAATTTGTCAAGAGCTGAAACGTCCTCCCGTTGGTGTGGTGTGGTAGTTAGGAGAGGTGAGTGCCAGCTCAGGTGTTCCGCACGTCACTTGACCACAGCTCAAAATTACTTGGTTCGTCGCCAAAAGCACTTGTGTAGCTGAACAGTGTGACGTTAATATTCACTCACTCACTCCGCTGCATTATTAACCATTTCTGCTATCATTTTGATTAATGCATCGAGAATGAGCAGTGGGTTTTTATTGAAATAATATATAATTAATAATTTTGTGAAATTCATTTTTTAAAAGAAAAATTTGATCCACAGATGTAATTTTGTAAATTAGTCATAAAACGTATTACAATTGATATTTTTTTAATTTGTTTATCTAGGGTTGCTACTATGGGAAAAAATCAGAATTTTTTTTATTGAAAGAACTGATGAATTTAAAAATACAAACCACATAAATAATCGAATGGAATTCATATAGACCAATGTGATATCAAAATTGAACCACAGGAGGAAGTCGTTATATAGCCCCTAGCAAAAAAAGATAGTTTTTTTCTATTTTGAAACTGATTTAGACGCGCTATCTATACATCTTTTGACAAAGAATCTTAGTCGAAAAAGCTGGTGATGGGAAACATTGAACGAAAAGAGAGCACTCAAGTAAATATTGTAAATATAGAGAAGAAGTGGAGAACACATTTCCATTCGAATGACAAAAATTCATACTAATGACGCACAGAAGAATTGTCAAGTTCAAGAATTAAGCAATAGAAAAAAAAAATATGTAATAAGCTTTGAGCGAAATGTATTATAAATTATTGTGGGAAATATATTTCAAAAAATGAATTTTTATATGAAAAACTATTTTCTCTCAATAATAATTTAATAATATAATTATTTCATTTAAATTGATTTGGAACTATTTTCTTTGCAAAAAACTTCAATTTTCCAGTATGAGTCAAATTGGATCACTTCAGTAAAACTAGGTATACAACCAACATCGGTAAATCTAATGCTTAGTAATTTTATGCCATATCCAATACTTTTTTTAAAAGTATATGGTACAATTAAACCTGAACTTGAAGAGGGGGATTAAATTCTCATGTTATGTAAATTTATCTACAATAATTTAAAACGTAAAACGTAATAAAACGAAGTTAATCCTTTAAGAGTTAAAAAAACCGACAATATATTTTCTTTTTTGCTTCTTCGTTATTTTGCTCTAACTATTTATTCTACCAACAATCCCATGCCTTCCAATCCACCAAAAGTAATCGAGTTCAGGAGATTTCGGAGGAATTAATTTTCGATTCCTGATTACCGGCGTCCGGTCAATTGGCCATCGGCGCCCACAGGAAGCTGTTGCCAATTACTGCCCAAGCACTCTACAGCAGCCGGATTCAACTTCTCCTACAAACTTTCCCTCGACGGATTATGCTTACTTTTTATAAAGACCAAACAAAAATATTGAACTGGATGTGGAAATCATGTTCCCACTCGAAGAGGAATATTATTTGATTCAATCTTCCACTCCATGTTTCGTTGCTCTCTGCAGATGTTTAATTTCTTACTTGTGTTCTTTTACATGTTTTGTTCAAGGGTATCTTTTTATTTTGTATTAACCTCATTCTTGAATTAAATAAAGACAATTAACCCCGAACGAAATATTCAGAGAGAATTGGTCAAAAGGCGACACCAGAGCTAATTGTCACTTCCCCGAAAACTTATCATGTTGGATTGGAGTACTTTAATGCAGTGTTTCTCAAACTTTCAATATTTGCGACCCAATATTCAATCATAATTTTAACCGCCCCCCCACACAATAACAATCTAACAATATTTTGATTCTAAAGCTACAATACGACTTTAACCTCTTACGTGCCCCCGGCGTATATAAACGTCTCGCTCAGCCAAAGCAATAATTGCGACAAATGCATATACTTGTCATTCAGAGGTACCGTCGTTTCTGTACACTGTTATCCATAAAACTATTCTGAAGGCTTTGGAATGCAATGAAAGGGTTTTGACAATGGATTTACTTACATCAGAAAATGTGTTTATTTATTCCTTTTCTTCCCCCTCCCCTAATACACGCGCATGCGTGGAAAACGGAGGTATTGGCGAGTGAATCGCGTAACTTTTAATCGGCGACTAATTATTAACAGCACAAATTAACGAGATGAGTGTTAACTTATGTGTATAATTTTATGTATAACAAGCCCATGGAGGTAATTATGAAACGTGTTCATAACCCAGCATTGTTAAATTAATTATAAAATACACTGTGCAGTACTGATACAGTTATAAGTGTATTATATCAGTGTAAATGTGCAATTTATTTTTGATTATATAAAATGTATTTCGTTTATTTTCTTTCAGTAACTTAATTTTTGAATATTTGTTGTCGACTTTTCAATACTCTCGCTCCCCCATCGTTGAGTTATCCCGCCACCTAGGGTTGAGTCCTACAGTTTGAGAAACGCTGTTTTATCGATAGATTCAATTAAAGTTAGAGATTTCTTCCATTGTTTTGAAGGTTTTTCTCCAGTGAAGAAATGAACTCTAAAAATCATGAAATCCACAATCAAAGTATATTTTTTTTTATCGTGAGTATAGCATCAGATCTTCAAACGACAGTAGCAGTAGAATGGCAATGGTTACAAAATCGGCGCCGGCGTTTTTTTTTTTACCTGTCGATTCTTGAATTCGAGGCCTTGTGCCACTAAAGAACCATCATGCAGAAATGTTGGTGCACTTAAAGTAATTTGAAACTCAGTTTTCACATTAGTCTGGTTTGAAAATATATGCAGAGTGTAAACTACCCTTTCAAGCGTAGTCCTTGTTTCATAACCGAGAATCGAAATTCGTTTGTTCTTCACAAATTATCTTCGTTTAGCTTAAATCATGATGTTAAATTAACAATCAATGTAAAAGACACATGATCCTTATATACTGGGAGGCATTTTTTTAATTAGCTAAAAGTACAAATAAAACACCTTTATAAGATTTTCAGTAGTGTTATAGTAAATAGATCCCACATTAAGTGTTTTTCATTTAGTAGTTAAATAATACTAGATGCTTTTTCTTGAATATGAACTAAATATTGAATTTTTGAATTGATATTGTTTTCGAATCAAGCAACCTAAACGTGCTGAAAAATTAAGCAAGTTGAAATACGAAGTAAATCAGCAGTTAAATAAATAGTTTTCGAACTTGCATGGAAGTGGTTTTTTTATTGCTGGTTATATCATACGGCAACGGGTAATGGAATTTAATTGTCGGCTAAAAAAGTGACTACTAAATGCGCATTTATTTAAAAAGTGATTTATTAAAATAAAATCAGGACTATAATATCTTATTTGATATAATATTAGAGATATATATTAATTTCTTAATTGTGTTGTTCTTCAAAAGATTAAGATAAAAAATATATCAATTCTCTGAAAATACACTGCTGGCCACCGTAAATGCAACACCAAGATATACAAGAGATTGCACAACAAAATTTATTTTGTAAATAACATCTTGATCAAGTATCAAATGGTTAAATTTATAGACTTCGGTGAAGTGTGGTTCCTGCGAAAATCAGTAGCCAGAGTAGCCACCATTGTTGGAGGTCACCGCTTTTCACACGCCTCGTCATTGATTCATAGACACTTTAAATGTGTTCTTGGGGTACAGCAGACCAATCAGCTTCCATATGTTGCCAAAGTTGATCTGGTGTGGCAGCTGGGGGTGTAATCTTGGTCAATTGTTGAGTAACCATGGACCACATGTTATCTATCGGTGAAAGATCCGAAGAACTAGCTGGCCAGGGAAGCAATTAAATATGATGATTGACGAGGAACCTTTGGACAATGCGTGACACGTGTGATCGCGCATTACCCTGTTGAAATATGGTTGTGGCCGGGCCCTGAAATTAAGGAAGCACAACTGGCTCCAACACCTCGGAGATGTAGCACTGGCTGTTTAAAGTACCGGCAATGCGTACTGGAGGAGTACGAGAGTGATATCCAATACCACCCCATACCATAATACCCGATGCAGAACCAGTGTGGCAGTGCATAACGCAGCTGTTCAGCATTCTCTATCCGCGGTATCTCCAGTCTTGAATCCGACCATCGTGGTGTTGCAGAAAGATGCGTGACTCGTCAGTAAAGAAAACTATATTCCATTTTGTGACCCACATCTTTCTTTCATCGCACCATTTTCTGCAGAGACATTTGTGGTACTGCGTCAAGAGTAGACCATACAATGGACGCCTTGCGGACAAACCACTCTGCTGTAAATGACATCGAATGGTGCGCGAAGACACTGAATGATGCTTTGCAGACTCAGTGCTGTGCTATGGTTCGTGATGTGACTGAGAGATTCGTCACTGCCATGCGCACAATTTGCCTGTCCTCACTTGAAGTGGTGCACTAAGGTGGATGCGATTCACCACGTCGGTCCGTCGTATCCTCCTGCATCCAACGGTGACTTATCCACATTACAGTTTTTTGGTTTCATCCAACACGACTGCCAATTTCCCTGAAAGATAATTCACAATCTAGGTAGGCCACTATCCTTCCTCTGTCGAACTCGCATACTTGATCAAAAGCTGATCGCTCTTTTCTACGAGGCATAACGGATCATTTTTTAAAAAATCACAAGAAAAACACAATTACTGAACCTGAAATCGTCAACATTACCAAGCCTTAAATAGTGCTTTGAGGTGGCGCCACAGGCACGCGTGATGTGTTTCTGCGCTGAAATTGTAATCATTGGCATATTTCACCTCTGCTAATGCATGTTGTAAATCTCATGTTATTTGCATGCTTCCTTCAGGATATTGCATGTACGGTGGTCAGCAGTGTAGAACAGTAGTGAACTTTTCCTTATCAGTTATAGTTTTTGAGAAGGATAAACTGATATCAAATTCAAACTATGTTATTTTATTTCCCAAACATTTTAAAGAGCATAATTTAATTTATTTAAATGTAGTTGAATTTTTAAAATCCTAACCTAAAGACATTTTTTTATTTAAGATATTTATTGCAATATAGAAGGAAGAAAGTATTTTCACAACATTTTTGTATTCTATTATAAGGAAAAAATATTTTTTAAAACAAGAATATATCTAACATAAGGTCAAGAATATCTAATATACCTCTGAATAATAAAATATAATTTTGGAGTTCTATACAAGATTAATTCAAGTCATATATTTTCTTCATCATATTTCGGATATGTTGACTTTTTAAGGAATTTATGACCACATGCTTTAATATACTGCAATAATAAAAAATAAAAAAAGTAGAATACTCCCAGCTATGAAGGAACAAGTTAGAATAATTGCAATAAAAGGGCTTGAAAGAAGTATAAAATCAGGTTTCATATCGATTTTTTTTAAATAATGGCTAATTATTTTTATAATTTGTTTTGTTATCAAAATATTATGCTAGAATATGTTCAAATATTTTAATGTATCTCATATATAAATCATGGAAAAGGAAAACTGCACTAGCTATACAAAAGAAAGAAATTTAAAGTCGAATTAATGCAAACTCTTTGCAGAATCAGGCAAAAAATATTTCAGCTTAACATTGATTGAGTCCTTGCTCAGAGATTGCGTTAATGATTGAGACAGGAAAATTACAAAAAATTTGATAAAATAAAACAACTCAAAAGTCCCACAACCTCATAACTTAAAAGTGGAATAATGCTATTGGAAACCTTAATTCACGCACCTTAAATAGCGTCACGTGAATAATCGAAAGAATTTCAGCACTTGTAATTGAATCAATTCGTACATCGTACACAAGAAACGATTTTGATTTCTGGGATAACATAATAAATCGAAGATCAAAAAAGTACTCTTCAAAAATATTGTAAAATAAAAAACCCACACTTAATTGAACACTAGAAAGGACGTTGGTGTCGACTAGACACTGGGGCCTATGTGTTTAGTTTGTTCTCCTTTCCATTTCAGGGAATTGGAAACTTGTATCGTGACTTTTAATCATTTTTCATGGTGATAACACAGAAGAAGTTTTGTGTTTCCAGGTTAATTAGGAGGGGTTTTAGAATTAAATACCACTGGAAAATCTGCTGGTTTCTTTTCGACACCAAGGTAATTTATCAATATAATTAGATGCCGTTCAGCAAAAGGTATTTTACTAAGTATGTACCATTAGTAAAACAACCTTCTGGAAGCAATATGACATAATTTTATTTTACCTTGAAAGCAGTGTTATTGGGTCCACAGCTTAGATGAGTCAATTTGTACTAAAATCGTGGTGTCTAAGTTTTTCGTTCCATATCATTTGCTGTATGCTCATAAGGGAAAAAAACATGCAATTTTCGAACCTTGCGCAGAGTAGACACCTTGAAACGATGACTCATGGAAACGGACTAAACCCTAATGAAATTACTAATTTTCTGCGAAAGATTTCTAAGAATACATGAGATGGTATTGAGCTGTTCTGTTCTAATTTAGATTCTGATGAAGACATAATATTGAATTAACATAGCTGTGAACAAATGAAATTGATAATATTCCAGTAACTCCTGATATATATGTCGTTAGAGATGGCGCAGAATGGATACCGTATAATAGAAATATTAATGTCAGATTTGTGACTAGAAATTTTTTGAGTCAACGTAAATTTTTTATAACATAAATTGTCATAATACAAGGTAATTTCATGAAATAAAAGGGAAAAGTCTTAAAACTAAACCCACCTGAACAGTAGTCTAGCAAGTATTGAGTACTTACATTTATTTTATATATTTTATATCGCAGTGTCAAAACGACACGGTGCACGTTTATGGGTAATCGAGAGAGAGAGAGAGAGAGAGAAATCCCCAACGTTCTAGAGTTAATGCAAATAAAAATAAATAGTCAGTGTTTTAAATTCAAAAAGAACAGTACAAAGTTACACGATAAATACGATTTACACGCTTAATAAATATTCTATATCTTCAAGTGTTTTTTACTGTGTTGTTTAAAATAAATTTTATACTGAGATTAATGATCTCATGAGCAGTAGAAATGATCGTTTAAGTAATTGCATTCTATTAAAAATATTGCATGTTAACTCAATTTTGAAAAAAACTAAATTTTGTTCATCATGTTGCTTTTATTTATAACAAAAAGTTTAAGCACTTATATTGTATTTTTTTTCCTAAAAAATACTCTAATTAACTTCTTTAATACAACTTAAGTACATTTTAAGTGCATCTTCATCTGGGTAAGCTTTCAAATACAATAGTTTAGTAGTCAAATGTTTAGTTACAGAGAGTTTGCCTTTTCTATTAAGTAATTAGCTAAATGTTTATTATGTTCATTAACTCACCATTAAACAGAAACTAGCTATTTTAATTGAATCAAACTGTTCTACTAATGAATAAAATTAAATTTCTAAGAAAAGAATATCTAAAATATAATGGTTATCAAAATGTTTCAAATTACTTTTACAATTATACCATTAATTTTTAATTATAATAATTTATGTATATATTAAGAAATAGGTAATTAACTACTAAAAATCTATTTTCCTTTGGAAAAAAATGGATATTTAATGTGAAAAATTTGTTCTTTAGCTGTGTATTAAACTTATTTTTATTTTATTATTTTTTGTTTACATTTAAACACTTTTTATGATTTTTTGCTGAAATACACTTTTCTAGATACATTCTTGTCAATGTAAAATTCTTTAATTTTTAAACAAATGGGATTAAAAAAAAGCTAAAGCTAAACTATGCCTATCTACTTAGATATTTGGCAGTCAAAATGTTTATCAGTTGGTCTATTATGAAATAGAGTCCTTTATTATGTTAAGGTTTCTTTCTTTAACAAGATATGCCAGTCCGTGGCTTTACTTTTGGAAGTCTAACCATTGTATTGGAATAAAAAGAACTTAAATTATATATCTTTTAAATAAAGTAAATCCAGTGTTTGCTATTACACATCTTGTGGAATCTTGTTTGATGCTAAAACAAATCCCCTCTTTGAAATAATAGGAAACATACTTATGATTAACAAATGCTTTTCAAATCCTTCTTAGCTTCAGAGAGATTTTCATTTTAATTCTTAAATATACAACTGTTTTGAAAAACTCTTCTGAACTAAAAAGTTTCAACCAATTTTCAATATTTTCAGGAAAAATAAGTATGAAATATTTAAAAGAGAAAGTTCTACATAACTTATCACATGCACATGATTTTCTTTACACTGTCGCATATATTTTTGAAATGATAAATAAAGGGGATACATTTTTCTGTATTCTTTATTATTACTTAAGTGTTTCCTTACCGTATAAAAGAATCTCTGGAAAATAGACTGGATAGCATTAAAATAAATCTTAGTTAATGATTCCAATATATATGTTACTTTTTATACCATTTTCTAGTTTAGAGTTCAGTAAAATATTTACATGTATATCTTCAACTAAAAATTGTATCCTAACTATCAATTTTGATGATTTTTTTATTTGTACATACAAATTTTAATGTTCAGAGATGAATATAAAGATATTAGTTTGAAATATTAAGGGTTAATATAATTCTTAAAATTTTTCACACACATATACATCGAATATCTACTTTTAAAATATGCTGTTTTATTTATTATTGCAAAATAGTTTAATCTTAATTTCAAACAATATTTTTTTCCAAATAACTTTAATACTTTATATTTATAGAAAAAAAATATAATTTTCTTAGCAAAAATGTAATTACTGAATCACCGTAAAATGATTTGAAAAAATAGTCTTGAACCAAAATACATGAATGATGAAGGTATATGAACACATTTCACTGTGTTTTAATTTATTCACAAATTACCTTTTGTTCTCGATGGAAAATTTAATAATGATTAGAGTTAGGAAAACATGTATAATTATTTAAAAAAAATTATTTTATAAAAATAAGAACTTTTTTCTTTAATTATTCACTGCTTAAGTTCTGCAGTTAAATTACGTTACATATTTAAAAACTATTATATATATATATAACATAACTAAAATTTGAGTAAAATTAGAAGACTGTTTACCGATATGCAAAATAACTATTTAGTTTAAAAATCCTAATTAACTGCTAGTTATGAAACATATTACTGAAAAATTCATTAGGTGTTTTTTTATTATATTACTATTGTGAATCATGGTTTGAAAATCAATTACTGAAGTACATTTATCTTAAGTTTCAAAACCTACACGAATATTTATCGGATAATTGCTGCAGAAAATTGATTTAGAAAATTTAAATACTTCAAATGAGGAATTTTTTTTTGCCATAAAATTTACCAAAAAAAAAAATATTTTTAAAAAAATTACGTGTTTATTTTAAACAAATAAACTGAATATATTTTTCTTTCTAAAGAGACTTTAAAGTACCTTAATTATGATTCTTAAATTAAAACAAAATATGAAGTTTCTAAGTAAAATATTTAACATGAATATTTCATTTATATGAGTTTCATCTTTGTTTCTTAGCCTCAGACGCCGGCCTCGATATTGATGACATTACGTCATTTCCGGTGCAGACAGAAGAGTCGGAGAATGAAGCTTAAGTTTCTGAGACTATACCAATTATCGCTGATGAATCGTTGTATTGAGATATTCGAATATCGCGTGGCAGTACGATAAATTAATAATTGATTATATGCTGACCACATGAATCATCAGTATAATCAAGACATTTTATACTGATAAAAAGATTCAGATTTACCAAAATCGAAATTTATTATAGCCTAAGTTAAATGGGTTTTGAGACAAATGAAAAATACCTGTTACACTTAAATATGAATCAATTAGATACTTCTTACTCTTGGTTGGAATCAAGTTCGTCATGGTTCAGAGTTGATGGAGTATTTCTATTAGCCACTGGGGAGCTATTAACTTCGCTAACAATACTCGATCGTACCTGACCACTTTTCAAATTAAGAGCCGTTGGCATTGATACGTATTTATTTCTTCAATTTGTCTGCACTGTTCCATTAAAAGAAATATATCACAAGAAATAGTACAACATAATAAGTATATATATTATTAAGTATTAGTATAAGTATATAATTTATTAAATAATTTAATTTTATAGAATGGTAGATTTAGTTTCCCTATTAATGAAGATACAGTTGACAAAATGATTATTTGTACACCACTTTTTTCTTCATTTTTGATGAAATAAATACCCATATTTTTTTTTTTAGTTGCGAATTAATCATGCATTTCTTTATGCGTCTAATTGCTGTATGTAAATTATTTTTTTCTTTTTAAGTGTAAAAGTAAATTGTAATATGGAAAAGTGTGAAAAATCGTTGCAAAAATAGTATTTCTACAGAATTCATTTGGTGTAAGAATGGCAAAAGTTTTGATTAAACTTTTTAGATTCAACTTAGTTTTGTATACGCGTTTTTTTTAGTTTATTAATAATATTTAAATAGTTTCAGATTATATTTAAATTTACAGATATAATCTGAAAATAGCTCCTAAAACCAAAGAAATTTCTTTAGATATGAGAAAACATATTACAGAGCTCCATAAAGAAGGAAAAACTTTCCGGGAAATAGGAAAAATTTTAAAACTGCCATTTACAACCGTTGGTAGCATTTAGAGACCGGCAGTGTTGAAAATAAGCCCAGATTGATTGATTGATTGGATATTAACGTCGCACTGTTCAGCTACACGAGGGCTTTTGGCGACGGACCACGTAATTTTGAACCATGGTCAAGAGACATGGACGATACCTGAGCTGGCACCCCCCTCTCCTAACTACCACACCACACCAACGGGAGGACACGTTTCAGCTCTTGACAGATTTAACGTGCATCGCTGCCCTAGGCGACGGGTCTTTAGTGGTACTAGGCTTGAACTCGTGACAAGGCAAGCTACGGTTCGATACCTATACCACTCGTCTACCGCGGCCACGAAAATAAGCCCAGACCTGGTCTTCCGAGTAAATTGACTTCAAAAGATAAACGAATGCTTGTGAGGTCAGCAACAAATAAACCAATGACATCAGCTCCAAATATTACCAATGAACTTCTGTCATCATGTAACGTTTCAATGTCTGTTCAGACAGTCAGAAATATACCGCACAGCACTGGTCTGAAAGCCAGAACTTCCAGAAAGAAACCTTATATTAGTGAAATAAATAGGATAAGGCGTCTAGAATTAGTGAGGAAGTGCAAAAATAAACCCATGGATTTTTGGAAAAAGGTTATTTTTTCAGATGAGGGCAGGTTTGAGATTTTTACACCACCAAGTATTCGAGAAATTTGGAGAAAAAATAAAACACTCCTTGAGCTCAAAAATAAACTTCCCACTTTAAAACACGGGGGCGTAAATGTTATGGTGTGCGGATGTGTGGCTCGTAATGGAGCGAGTAACTCAGCATTGATTGACAGTAAAATGAATGCTTTAGCTTATATCGATGTGTTGCAACATAATGTGTTAGATAGTGATAAGAAATTGAGCATGGAGAAAACTTTTATATTCCAACCAGACAATGGCCTGAAGCACACCGCTATAGTTATTAAGACCTGGGTGTTTTATCATGCTCCAAGGCGACTTGAAACGCCTACACAATCTCCAGATTTTAATCCTATAGAAAATTTATGGATGCATTTGGACACTGAAGTTCGGGAAAAAAATGTAACAAGTAAAGATAACTTAAAAGAAAAACTTCAAAAAGTTTGGAACTCCAGTAACATAGAAATCACAAAAAAATTAATTGAATCAATGCCAAGGCGTTTTGAAGCAGTTATAAAAGCCAATGGACTGTTTACAAAGTATTGGAATTTCATTACATTGTTGCATATGTTTTGTTAATGTTTACTAAGCAAGTGTACAAATAATGTTTTGTATATTTTTTTTTTAAATTCACTTATTTGAAATTAATACTTATTTTATTTTTTTATTGTGAAAGAATTTTATTTTCTAAAACAATTTAAGTGTATATCAATAGCTTTTAGTTATATTACTTAATTTATTTTTGAAGAACATACAAATTTTAAGTGTACAAAAAAACCTTTTGCCAACTGTATATGTATATAGGGGCCACTACACAAAATTTTCTTAGATATTAGTAATTAAAGATGCAATTCCCTCAGAATACAAAGCAGCAGATGCCTGTGCAACAGTACTGCACTAATTCGATGCGTGAGATGCTTTTCGAAATTATGTTTCATTTACTTTTATGACAAGTTTCTCCATCGTGTATGTGCAATGAAGGGTAAAAAGCTAGTCGTATTTTCATTATAATTTTTGTTAATTTGTTGAATGCTTTATTTATTGTTTATTTTCACAATATATTGTTTCCAGGCACAATTAACAAGCGATTAAAGTACTTTTCTCCTGTTCTTCTGGCAAAATATGTTATTGTTTTGTAATGCATGTTATTCTGCACTTATGCGAATAATAATAACAAATAAAACTCTTATGAGGCTTCTAGTCATTAAAGACATTTAATTTCCAATTTATTTAAACTCCATTATGCATTTTTACATGTAAAAAATAGGCATACAATTAAAAAAAGTTATTCACCCTCCATGGACTCGAACTCCACTCCTAAGGACGAGGAACACCGATCCATTGCTGGTATGCTAAACCCATTAAGCGTGATCGTTTGCTACAGAACTGAATTAAACGAGTGAATTACATCTTCCATTGCAAATATCTAAATTATTATCAAGTAATGGCCCCTATAACCTTGTATCTCATCAACAGGGAAACCAAATGTACCATCTTGCAAAGTTTGTACTAAAACCGTGATCCTAAAACCTTGCACTCTCTTTGAATGTTTAAAATGTTTTGAGTAGTTTTTGCTTCAAAAATTTTGTATCTTTAGTCTTAACATAATTGAAATAACGTTCATTATTTAAACAAATATATTTTCCTTCTAACTTTTTTTTCTACAAGGATTTAGACAATAAAACAAGGCTATGCCAAAAGATATCTACTTAAGTTATATGCTTTAAAATTTTTGCTATAATATATTAGTAAGTTAATGTGATTTTATTTAACAATGATTTAAATCATTATATTTTTGTCAAATAAAAATTCATTTGCTCTCACATGTATAATTTTTTAGGTTCTATTCTACCCTTTAGGGGAATTTAAATAGTTTTATTTACTCGGATCAATGGTTATGGTTTGCCATGCATCACACATCAGAGGAGTCTTTGTATGGATCATGAGTACGTAAATAAACAAATTGTGACTTCTTGTTATGTATACCTAGTTGAGATTTTAAGCATTGCTAACACCATAGCATAACATAAATTAGTAAATAAATTTCATTACTGTTTAACTTAATCAAGTATTTACCTGATTTATCAAACATTTTCTAAGCACCATAAGGTTTAATTGAATCTACAAACATACTTGCGTCAGGATTTTATAAGCCTTTGATTAGTAATGTTCACATTTAATCAAACCGTTTTCTATAAAACGCCAATTGAAACGTTTCCAAGCGATAAATAAGCACAAAAATATGTTGACCTGGATATTCTATTTCTTGTAAAAGTATTCTTAATAAATGGATAAGAACGGCGTTTATTCATTTTATGTAAAAACACATATTTGCATAATCATGAAATTTGAAATTTCATTTTTGTAAATATAGGCACAGTGAAGTTAAGAGCTTTTTTTTTTTAATATTTACTATTAGTATTAGTTAACACTCTCCCTATATATATATATATATATATATATATATATATATATATATATATATATATATATATTAATATATATATATATATATATATATATATATATATATATATATATATATATATATATATATATATATATATATATATATATATATATATATATAGTACATATATATATCTTGTTCAAATTTTCAATCGTTATTAAAATACTTTTTATTTATCCACTCAAGTTCAAATACATTTTTTAAAACTTGTAGTGTATGCCACGTGATGTCAGTACAATTTATTTTTCAAGTATTAATTCATTTAATTAATGAATAAATAGTGGAAAATAGAAATAATAGTCAAAAAAAATATAAAAAAGGAAAATCGTTCGTTGTATTCCTGTAGAGCAATGGAAAGCACATCAGATTTCTAATCGAAATGTCGCGTGTTCAAATCCCACCTGCGGTGGTCTAATTTCTTAGAATGTGATTTCCTTTTACTATACTATTTTAAAGGAATAATTAAATTTAAGGAATGAATAAATAGTAACAAAAATAAAAATTATATTCCAACACCCTATATAGAAAGGAAAATAGAAAATTGTAAGAGGAAACTCTATTTTGCCACTTAATATTGTGATTCCGTCATATGTATACATATATTTATTTTAATTGCAACTATTTAATAAAAAATAATTAAAATAAAACGTTTCTTTGTTGGACTAAGTAGAAATTGACTTAATTTTATTTTATATTATTACTATTAATAATAATTAGATCCTTTATTCTGAAATTGACAAAAAATGGTTTGTATACCCTGTATTTTGATACATATTTCTAGGTATGTTTTCTAGGGTGCATAACCCACTTGCAGGAATGGAATAAAGAAATATAGATAATAATCTCTAATATTTTTAAAACAATTTATATAGTATATTCAAAGATAAAAATACAAAATGTAAAGAAAGGTTTATTTAAAAGAGCGAGGACAAAAAACGACTGAATATAAAGTAGATATCATAAGAGAATACAAGTATCACAATTAAAAAAAAATAATTGAAACCATAAAAATCCCTCAAGTGTCAAGCTAAGAAAAGTTACATTAGATTAAATATAAAATTATTCATCTAGTAACATATTCAATGAAACATGTTCAAATTATTATTACAAGTATTCTAACATAACAGATATTATTTTAATAATAAAGATTTTTAAGGTTATGTGTTGTGCCGGATGGGTGGCGTAGTTGGTTTGTCACAGGCCTTCTGCACCTAAGCCTGCGGGTTCGACCCTGGCCCATGTTGGTGCCTTTTCATGATACAGAATGCACCAACTTGGGCCAGGGTCGAACCCCTACAGTCGTTGCTTGGCTCGGGTGTTCTTGGAAAAATTAAATCCTAGTACAGGTTCACCTCGCCTCCCTCTAGGAAGGAAACTGGGCGTCAAAATTACCTGTGGCGATTGATATACGCCTATATGGTTCCGCACTAAAATATATATCAACTTTCGGGGAATGTACTACATCTGCAATGATAAAACACAGATCCACAGCCCAATAGATATAAAAATAAATGTCATGTCTTGTTTGTGTGTGTGTGTGACATTTTTAAATTAGTTTGAAAAATACACTGTTACAACACTGATGTAATAGTACTAGCCCACCCCCTTTCAACTATCACATACAGATGGAATAGTTTAAGAAGGAAAATAGTGTACTAAATATTCCATCCTGAAAAAAATCGAGTTTCCAACTTTGCAAACTCAGAAATAGTTCCAAAAAGAACATTATTAGAATAAATGCGTCTCGAGAGAGTTAACGATTTTGATTCCCATTGGGTGTCCAGAATTATCACTTACGGGCGCTGATAAAGAAGACACATTTTGCTACTTCTTCAATTTTAAGATGGGGTGAGATTGGGGAAGGGGGAAGGGAATCTGAATCTCCTAACGAGTTTGATCATTTATCAACAAAGGAATGTTTCAAGCGGATAGCGAAATAAAAAAAAAAGTTATAGATTCACGGTTGAAAAGTTTGAGTTAAAAATTTACATTTTTTTAGAATTATATATTATTTTTGCTATCGATGAACTTGTTCAGACCACAATGATAATTCTTAATTAATAAAAATCATTAAAAGGAAATAAGTAAAGTGCATCATATATCTTTTTAAACGTGACAAAAAATATATAATTACATATTTAATGTTATATGTGCTATAAAATTCAAAACCTTAGGAAAATATATAAATATTAAATTTCTCCAGGTATTAAAAAACACTTTTATATATTTTGAGGTGCTACTTTTTAAGTCAGTAACCAAATAGTATTTTGCACATTTACAACTCAAAGTACAAGGACGACTGCCAAGCTAACAACACACACTACAAAATGCCATACTACGCTATACAAGAACTTTAAACCCTCTCACTGCGCCTCTCACGATTTCCACGGTCAACGCAGATGTAGCAAAATTTCCGTAACCCGCAATTTCAGCGGTATGCCTTTATTCCGACTATTTAGCTGTCCAAACCTTGCATTTATGTTTTAATGTTCATATTTTCATGAACTAATTCTATATTTTAAAATAAAAACTCTTTTACAAAACATTTTTGTATATTGTAACTCTAAATGCAGATTTAATATGGAGATTTGAAATAGGTAATAAAGAAATATGCTATTTTTGAACCTACTTCAACAAATTAATTACACAGGGAGAGGGTTAAACCTCGATAGATTTAACATGCATCAGGTTCTTTACAAAACACATCTTCGGTAGCACGAGGATTCCAATTTATGACACAATAGAGGTAACACAGGAAAATATAATAACAGAGAAATAGAACTAAATATTTTATTAACCCTTTAAACGTTACGAAAGCGCTGTGAGTATTCATCTCAATCTATATTTCAGTGTTACAAATACTGTATCGCATTCTAAAGTAGCTGCCTTTTTATTAATAGATGTCAGTGCTAGAGTGGATAATATAGATTTGAATACAATATTGTATGATAATTAGTACTTCACTTTTAGTTGTGAAATGTTGTCAGTTCCAGGCTTTAGAAATTGAAAGGCGAGTGAGATGCCAACTGCCAATAACAATTTGTATGTTATGCAAACACCGTATTTAGTACTACCTCGACCAATGCAACCCCGACTTACGCAAATTCGGAGTTCGTCGATTTTCAATTCTCGTCCATTTGCCTTTTGTGTTTGAGCTCTACAAAAATCCATTACTCACTATTCACTTCCTGTTTAGCTAATGTACAAGTTTGGGTGTAATGCGCGGAATTGATGCTTAACCATTATAATTACTTTTGTATTTCTTATCCATAGAGTGTGTGTTGGTCTTTACATTTTATAACTGTAGAAACGTGTTTTTTATAACTACTCAGATATGAGAGACGGCTATGGCATTCAAATGAAGTAGAATCTCTGGGCTTAGAGACGTCTTTAGAGCCAGTTCTATCAAAAGATCGAATGACAGTGTGTTGGGAATTTGACACAAGGCCTCATTTTAATTGAACAAGTAATATAACATAATTGTTTTAAGTCAATTCCTACTCAGCTCAACAAAAAAAAAAACATTGTTTTAGTTACTTTGTATTAAATTGCTACAATTAATATAAATGTCACCCAGCCAGTATGTTGGCCATGACCCTCGGCTTGCAACCGAGTGGGTTCGGGTTCGAATCCCGAGTAAGACTTGGTTGTATCTTCATCGGAGAAGAAGTAGGTCTTTCGCCTGAAATGGATGCCCGTCTCGAAAGGAAAAGAAGCACCTCTTCTTGTTATACGCTGGGATCATCGTTTGTAATAAAATCTGTATTCTTCTGTGGTTGAGTTATATGTGTCTGTTCATCTATCTCATGTCTTTCGTATGTATCCCAGTAATATACACACGACAACAACAATTAATATAAATATGTATATACATATGACAGGATCACACTATTAAGTGGCAAAACAGAAAGTAATTTTCCTTGACATTTTCCGTTTCTCTTTCTATATAGGGTCATGGACTTCTTTTTGTTTCTTTGTAAATTTTTTTCATTAATTAAAAAAACATTTGAATTATTCTAATAAAATAGTATATATATATATTAGAAAGAAACCACACATTCTCAGAAATTAGGTCATCCTAGGTATAGCTTGATATCATTTCATACCGGTTGTAATACAACGTTTCACAAACTGTGGGACGTCCCCCCTCCAAGGAAGGCAGACATAACTCTACGAGGGGCGCAAGAGCATATTAAAAAGACAAAAACAAAAAAAAAATATACTTTAAAAATTGTTAATTTACTGAAATTAAACAAAGTACATTCTGGTAAAAATTAAAACTCACATTTACGTTGATATAGTACATTTATTAATGTATCATAACTGTACAATGTATTTCATAATTAATTTAACAATACTAACTTAAGAACAAGATCCACATAATTACCAGTGATCGATGGACTTGACATTATATTCATTATAAATATATTAGAAATTTAACGCTTATCTTGATAATCTGTATGGTTTATAATTAATCCCTTAATTGCAGATTCAAAGTCATTGAAGAGAAAATCGCTCTCCAATGCCACCGTTTTCTACGTAAATACGCATATGGGATGCAATAGAAGGGGCCTGGAGAATAAATAGGAAAATCCTTTGAAATCTGGATTTGCAAACACTCTCTCTCTCTTATATATATATATATATATATATATATATATATATATATCAAGCTCTTTTTATTCCATTCCAAAACTTTTGGAATAATTCTATGGGTAGAAGTGCGCCTAAAAGCTCGTATTTCGGAAAGACGTATAGATACCTGCGGGACAATTAACGCTTTGGTTGAGCGAGAAATTCATCAATGCCGTGGGCACTTAACAGGTTAAAATTGCGTCAAAGCATAGTATTATTGAGTTCAATACATTGTTATTGTTACGAGGTAGGGTTGATGAAAATAATGATTGAAAATTGGGTCGGAAACATTGAAAGTTTGAAAAACACTGATGTAAAGGCTTTTCCATCCATGCTACGTTCAGATCTCTCCAGAAACGACAACGATCAGGGAGATCAACCGACATGAGGATCATATCCCGCGACAAATGTAGGTTAAAAATTACAAATTAAGAGAACAGGGACATCGTATGCTTTGAAAAAATAAATTTTTCAATTTTAGTTCTAAAAAATAGTGCTTATTTTTCTGAATCTAAAAATGTATAATACTTATATGGTTGTTGATAAAATATCCCTAAAATATGAAAAATAAAAATGTAAACAAATGACCACGCCCTTTTTGATATACCCCTTTGAACTTTAAATATGTAGTTTCCCCTGTGTTTGATCTATATAAACGTTCTATATAGTGAACAAATTATCTTTTAGTATGTAATGTCATTTTTTTTTAAATAAATTTATACTTGCAAAAAGAAAATTACGATTTTCATAATTTTAAGGTTTTATGATTATTTTAAAGAAATTATGCAATTAATTCGTTAAAAAACTGGTTCATCATGTTTGATATGTTGCTGCATATATATGTGTAAATGTTTTTGTATATTCAAAGAATATTTTTGTAAGAAATGGTACCTATACATGAAAATATGTATTACAAAATCTCGAAAATTATGTTCATGTTAACATAAACAAAGGGAAAAAAACATATGAATTTAAGATTACTTTTGTAACTCCAGAAAAGTAAAAAAAAAACTTTTGGAGTAAAAAGTTATTTTTGTAGTTCTACAGAATAATTAAATTATCTTTATTAAGAACGTAAAAAATCTAATTTCTATTAGAAATTGTAAATGATATATGTCTCATGAACAAAGGGTCTTAATTGTGGCATTTTACTCTTTCGAGCATGTCCTGGTTCCCTTAACTAGAATATACCAATCCCTTCATACGTATTACATAAATCCAAGAAAACTCTAACAAGATTTAATGCATTTTATTCATTTAAAATATGACGTTGAATATCTTTTCAATTTGGAAGTAGCGGAATATATTTATTTTTTTTTTTAAAAGAGAACGGTTTTTTTTCAATTTTAAAGTAGCGGAATATATTCAGTTTTATAATTGTGAAAAATTTATTGTCAACTAAACTGAAAGAAACATAAAATTATTATTTTTTTTATAGAAAACGAATGAATATTCATGAATGAATTTCTAAGTTCGTACGAAAATCAAAAAAGAAGCACTCGAAAAAATATTTGTATAAGGTATATCTATTGCTTTTTTTGAAAGTTTTTTAACTGTAATTGTTTCAAGTATTTAATCTCAAGTTTTGTGTGCTAATATCACTGACACTAAAAACAATTATAAAAATGATTATAAGATTTATCCACTTTTTACTTCTGCTTTCTTCGAAATTTGAAGCATTTTTTATTACAATTTGTGCAATAATGAGCTAGAAATTATAAAAATGTTGGTTATCAAACATATTTTATGAAATACCCATTTTCTTCTTAATATTTTATATATTTTATATCTAGTTAATAGCTTAGTTCAATTGTGCTTCAATTAATCGTCGGTTATCGGATCCCAAAATAGAAATAGTAATATGCTCAATAAATAGAATTATATCAACTGCAAAGTGAAAAAAATCCAATATCATATGTTTACTTAGAATATATTAAATATTATTCAAAATACATGAAAGATACGTACTTAATTTTCTTAGCTACATATTTGTAAGTATACTAAAAAGTATACGAAAAGGAAGATAGTTTAATAAATGACGGCATCGTTGTAATTAAGCAACCGATGCTATTGAATTCAACATGGAAAAAAAATTGTATACATCGGAGCAGGAATATAAAATTAGAACCTTATAAAAGTGTTCTAAGAATCTTTTGAATTGGTTTAAAGTTTTAAATTCAATAAAGAAGAAAATGTATTTTAAATCTAATGAAGGAAATTAGCATTTAAATTAACACAAACACTCACCGGAAAAAATACTAAAATTCTAAATCCTCACGTAAAAAGCTTTCAAAACTATTTCCTTTTGAGTAAAAAATACATTGAAAGAAACATGATTTTTTTAATTGAAAATAATGAGATTCCCAGCTCTAGAAAGAAATGGTGGTAAAGAATTTGAAGTGAGGCCGGAATCGAAGCCTTCCATGTTTAAGAATAACTTTAATGCTAACTGAGGGAGGTTTTTATTCGTATTCAAATATATAACATTTACCTTTTGAAATGCCTCACTGCATTGATACTGAGTATAATGTGGAGAAAAATGCTTTAGGAAAGGAAGGGAAAAAAATCACTCGGTTAGAATCAAAGCATTTTCTTACTGAAACTATATTTTATGACTATACAAATGCTACGTTTGAAAGTAAAGTTCTGTTTTAAAATCAATAATTATATATCTTGAGAAAAACAGCTGACAAGTCCTTTAAAAATGCCAAGCACATCGTAAAAATAACTTTTTTCCTTTTCAAATACACGTCCATAAACTCGAATATATCATGGATAGCAGTTTTAAGCCTAAATAATTGTACCCATCTTTCGAAAAGAGAAATTAGATTTTTAATATTATTTTTTTCGTCAGAAACCCGTGCAATGAAATGTGTTAATAAAGAAACATTTTTATAGCATGAATCTTTTAGCTAAGTATTTCTAAGAAAATATTTAGCTAAATTCATTCTGTTTAATTTTTGATTTATTTTAAGTAGTGGGTTTTTTTTAATTTGCTGCATATCAGCAACAGAGACCCTGCAGACATGGCGTCTCCAAAATTAGAAGTCATTTAAGGAGTAGTGTCACAGGGAAATGGCGAAAATAGGAATTTCATCCAATCCCTTGGAGAGATGATCAATTGACGGGAGGTGTTAAAATAACGTTTCTTTAAGGTCATTTCCCTGATGAAAGTCCGTGATTTTACAAAATCCCTGAACTGTATCAGTGAAATGATGAAATAAACTAGTCAGGATTTGCATTAGCACAATGCTATATGGGAGGGGGAGTCTAATCATTGGACTTCCTAACCATATAGGTAGTACTATAGATCCCCCTTAAATATCAACCTCATATCTTTAAAAAAAGGGCACCATAGAATTAACATAGGTTTCGATATTTTAGTGCGTAAGCAACCGGTAGGAAAGATGTTATACGTCAAAAAATACCAGGCTAATTTTCGAATTATTTGTTAATTATTTTCGAATAAATAATTTGTATTCCAGTGACTATTGTTGTATTACTTACTTCTACATTTAATAATGCACCGTATTTGTTGAATAAACACTTTTAAACTCTTGACACTATTTGTTCATCGTTTCTCTGAAACGGCTCAGGATCTTATTTTTAATAAGGAAATGACCTGGAAGAGACGTCATTTTAACATATCCCTTAGGGATTGGATGATATTCCGAATTTCATCGCTACCAAATTTGGACGCCTGGATTAATAAAAATGCCAACGATGTTCCCAGGAGACCATTCTCTCAAGTAATGACCGTGCCTGATGAAACTTAACTTCGGTGACTGGACAAGAACCGGTGTTTTCAGCAGGGTATGGTCGTTGTACGTGTTTTTAACGATATGTATATTATTATAATTCAACAAAAATGTTATTAAAATAACTTGTACATTTTAAAATTGATTATTAGAAATGAAAATATTTATTGCTTAAAAGTGCAATGAAATTTTCCAAGAAAATTGTTTTTCATTAGAGACAGTTTACTTTAGAAGGAGATTTTCATCAATTTATAAATATTTATCTACAATTTATAATGTTCTGTAAATTGAAATTATGGCGCAAACCGCGTACATGTGTGGTGCCTGTTGGGAAAAAGAATAGTATATATTTCGGTAGATTTCTAATTTTAAAATATAAAATATAGTTTCTACTGTCTGTTAGAAAATTCCCTTTAATAAAGTTTATACCAATTTATAGTTTAAAACTTCTTATCAAAATGAGACCCGTTTACTTATACGAGTACGGATAAACATATAATGCAAGCCTTAACAACAAATTTCAAACTTTGGAATTGCTATCAAACAAATTATGTAATAGTTTTAAAAGTATAGGTCTGCATGATAGAATTCAGTAGCTGTTGCATTTAAAAACATTTGTTGAGCTTATTTCTTTGATTTAACCCCTTAAGGCAGAGTTTCATAAAATGCGAGGTTCGCTTTTCTAGGGGGCTGTGATAACCTTATGTAGGGGCCCTGAGCTTATCAAAAAGTCGTAAGTAAAATATTATATTTTTTTAAAAAAATTATTAACGTACTGAAAAGAAGCAAAACAAAACACAGATATAAAATACACATAATAAAAAACAAATACGCATTTACATTGATATAGTATAAATGTATGAGTATAGCACGATGTATTTGAAAATTAATTTATCAATACTAAGTTAAGAAAAATTTTAGTGACTCCCGTGAACATCATATTCAAAAATATATTCAAAATTTAGTACTCATCTTGCTAATTCGTACTGTATATAATTAAAGTAGTATTACAGCTTTAGGGTCAAAGTACATTATTATTACGTTCAATACATTGTTATTGTATGCAGGGCAGCGCGTTGAGTATTATGGCTGAAAATTGGATTACAAATATTGAAAGTTTCAGAAGCATAACCTTAAAATGCACATGTTTTGAAAAATAAAAATCTCCCGAAGTAAATTTTACTTGAAGAAAGCAAATTTCAGTGCCTTGTTTCGGTAAAAAAAATAATGGCAGAAATTATACAAAATCAATAAAAGTTTTATTTTAATTTTTGGATTTTAATCCATAATGCCTACACAAGCCGAATATTGATATATTCACACACACACGTACGTGAACTTATACTTCATTTCTTTTCGAAACACATTTCTCTATGAGTAATAGAGTTATCTCCATCTTTTCAACATAAGTAATAGCATCAGTCAAAATTTTCCTTTTTGTGATTTATTTGAAGCTAAGGTGCAGCTCATAGCTCAGTAATGCAATTAATACGCATGTAAAAAACTTTTTCTTTTTCCTTTTAACACAATACACAGCGCAGTAGCTTGAGGTAGCTTCTTATATCAGTGTTGATTTAACAAAACTGTAAAAATGACGCCATAGAACTCCGGAAGTTTTAACTCTAACCAAATTCTTATATCTGTACCACTATGATAGTTATGTTTAAGTATTCCTACTAATTTGCTTCCGAAATTTTTAACCTCCATTTATATATATATATATATGTAAGGATAATTAAATTAGATTAAAAATTCAATTCCCTATCTAGTACTTTTGATTCATCTTTCTCAGGTCTCATCTTCAATTATCAAACTAATCACCCCATTTATTTCTTCCGAACATATGGCATAGCCAATAAACATGTCTAATTCCAGATCGTTAGATTTAATAAACAACATATGTCAGCATTAACTTGCAAGCAACCTCTTCAAAGCAGCGATATTTACCATATGTTTTTCAAGTGTTATCCACTTGAAACCACCACCATGGCGTGCTTTTTACTCCCTGCCCTTTGCGTCAGAACAGATGTACAAATGAATGAATAAAGATCGTCTTTTGACTTTTCTAACTTTAATCTGATTCTGTCTTAAAAATCATGACATATATATATATATATATATATATATATATATATATATATATATATATATATATATATATATATATATATATATATATATATATAATACACATGTGCTCCAAACGCTTATGTAAAATTTTAGACAGAATGTTAGTAGTAACTATGGTCTTGACCTAAATTTACGATCTCGTGAAGACAGGTAGTACTCAGTTTCACGAGTGCAGGCGGTGCTCGCTTTTGTTCGAGTATGAATATTAAAACAGCATAAAATATGACCACGCTTGAATTAACTCGAGTGTGTAAAAATTGACTTGTTTAGCGTGTTTGAACGAAGTCAAGAACTAACCAATAAGGGGTTGTAAAGTTATTCTACGTAGAATAAATTGAATTGAACTTTACACAAAAACCCATTCTCTGATTAGATTTTATTTAAGGAAAAAAAAATATGTGTATGTGCTTATGACCACACGATAGAAATGAAAACTTCTGATTTATTCTGGAAAAAATAATAATTTTTTTTAGAAATAAGTTTATTTAAGTTATTATTTAGTTAAGTTAATTAACATTCTTCAACATCTAAGTCTTCTTTCACCACATTTTTTAAAGCGTATGTGAAGTAGTTATTTTTTTAGTTGTCATTCGCTGGTGGATTGGCTGATTTCCTCCATTCTCTGTAAAAGGGCAATTTTTCAATAATTACGCCTTCTTATTTATTTGTATATGAATATATGCGACTTAAATGTTAGTTAGTCTAATTATTTTAAAATATTTATATGAACATTACTTATACAGAAGATTAGATTTTTAAATATATATGCTTATAACGTACTTACGAACTATCGAAACAATGCCAACATTCAAGATAAGATGCCAAGTTGGGAACCCAGATTCTCCATGTATCGTAAGCACTGAATTAGCAACTATGTATTTCCTTCCATATGATATCGCCAATACCGTTGTTATAATACGTAGGTACCGTATATATAACTTCCCTGGCTGTATATGATGTAAGGCTAGGAAAAGTTATGCCCCTTGTTCACCGTTTAGTTTTCATAAAATTCTCTAAGCAAACAAAAGGACATTGTTAGTACTTTTTCACAATTATTGTTTTTATGTTCGCATAATATCTTAGTTTTTTGTCATCACTATAATATAAACCAAAATATTGGGAACTTTCTCTCCAATTAACATCATTAAAATTTCGGATTTCAATTTTTTAGGCACATTTTGTGCTTAAATGCTGTTTTTACTGAATCAAAAAATCCATCCCATTTTTCGTTTTTTTTCTTATCTCCAATCTGCTACATAAGAATAATCTTTTGCTTTTCCAATAATTTTCGCTTGCACTCCTTTTCTCTCGTTCACACACTGGAATTCATTTGAAGTAGGGTACATGTAAGTAATATTTAAAACAAAAGAAAATAAAACCTCACATGAAAGAACATGCATGAAAATTTTACTTAAATAAAAGCATGTGCCTAAAAAGTTTTCAATTCAAAACTAAGCCAGCGTAGCCAACACTAGCACATTTGCCGCATGAAGCCGAGAAAAAACGATTGAGCGTAACGCAGCAGAACTTGACGTTTAACTTAGGTTTATTTTTCACCAAAACGTGCATAAAGAAGTTATTACTACAAAAATGCTTCTATAAAATAATATTTTGTTTAATAACAATAGAAAGATTACAGAAACATCGGAATAAAAAAAGAGGTAAGATACAGACATTTGTATATATTCAGTGACTTTTAATGTGAATATCTAATATTTCAAACATAATGGACTTTTCTTCGATTTTTTTTCTTAAAAAACAGTATAATTATATACTCAATTTGTTCCCCCAATTTTAACAATTTGTAGTCATTTATCAAGAATCAATGGCAATGCAAGAGTAATATATATAACATGAATCAATAACACTTATAAGAAAAGTTTCAATGTTTTCGAAGCAGAAAGAGATACAAGAAAAAAAACCAGCTCAAAAGAAAAGCAAACACGTTGATACGAGTTCAAATTCTACTGTAAGTTTTGTGTCAATTCCACTTTGAAGGAACGCGTTCTCTTTATCAGTGGATAAAATGCAATCGATTTAAAATGAAAGTTGGACTCCAGAATTTGCTCTCCTTAACCAAAACAAACAACCCAAAATTGATGGAAATAAACCGAAAGTGTTTTGGGAGTTAGTTTTGCAAACACTACTTAACAAGAGAAGAACAAATCAGTAGAACAGGTTTTAGCTTCTGATGGACGACATCGGCAGGGATTGTTCCGGGGGAGGGGTGAGGAAAGAAAATACCCGTTGAAGCACCTCACTAATTTTCTTTTTTCAAACTGTGGAATGTTTGTTCTTTTCTCCCTTTATTGCGGTGCTTTATTGCGTGACTTGACAAAATAAAAGACGTTTCGCTTGTGAATTGACCTTAGAATCTTTGTAATGTATTGGACTATGCAGTGCTCTTACGTTTGTTTTGTATTATTTAGATTGTTTGAGCTTTATCTGTGAAATTCCTTATCATGGTATTGCCAGACAATCAACTGGCTAAAGTTTTTGATTGCTTAATTATTAAATTTTAAAAATAAGGTACACTGTTGTTGTTTCTTGTCCTCGAACGATCTGACATATGTTATAGTGTAACAGGACTATTCGCGAACCTGTAACTAATCCTCTAGGGGTAAATTTCTTACTTTCTAACAGTTGTTTTTTGGAAACCTAGTTTCTGAAGAATACGTGACTTATAAAATTACTAGAATTATGCAAATAAGTGGTTCTATTTAAGCGTTGGCATTTAGAAATCCGTAAATAGCCTAGAACCAGTCGACAGTTAGTCGACGAATAGAGTTTATGGATGATCAATTATTGCTAATTGGTAAATAAGTTATGACTTTTAGTTTAATGATAACCACCGGATGTTGTACAACAAATAAGAAAATTACGGTGAATTATAGCGTGAAAGAGTACAAAGTGTTCCAAAAGTAAGTGAAGTAGATTGTATTCATATATTAAGGGTCCTTTTATCACGTGATTGCTCTTATAATTCGTAGTGTTGTACAAATCCTCCCTTGAGTTGTTAAATTTAAGTTAGTGAAATAATAAAGTTGAATTTGACCTAGTATGATTGATCTTTACTCGAACCCCCAATCACCAACAACCTCAATGAGGCTGTTACAAGATCATCCCCAAAAGGTTGCTGACCATGAAATAAATCTATCATAATAAGAGAATCGGATGTTAAGCCCCCCCCTAGAAAGTCCAATGCATCTCAGAATGTGATCCGGTGAAGCTGGAGGATCACAACATTTCTTACGAGTAGGGTGGAATTTTCTGCCATCATTGTGGGAAAGACATTTCAAGTGGTCACTTGTTAGTCTAGCCGAAGCAGTCTAGGAGCCTGGGTCACGTTTAAGTAGAGAGTCAAGGGATGTTCCTGTGTACCATTGGGGCACAGGTGAAATATGTCATATTAAATTTAGTTTGCATCTTGCATTAGAGTACACTTCTTGAAAAGTGACTGAACTGCCAGTGGTTGTTTCATTTTCACTACCCTCTTTGGCTAGTCTATCTCTCTCTCAGTCTCTTACCTCTAATATTAACATGTGATGGTATCCAGTGGAGGTGGACATCGTGTCTCTGCGAGATCTTCCTTAGTTTGAGGATAATAAAAATAAATTATGGCACAGCTTATAAAAAGATACACTTACTCGAAAAAAATGATTTATAAAAAGCATAAATATATTTTTCAGTGACTCACAAGCTATTTTGAGAATCAATTGTCCTCACATTGGCGTGGTTTAGTACCACCAAATGTCGTCATTTACATGTTATTGAAGCTCAGAATTATAAGGTTTGTTGCCAACAGTCATCCGTTAGCTTTTAAGTCAGACGCAAATAAGTAACCGTGTCAAAATTTAGATTGTCATTTTTTTCATTTAGTTATTTTGCATTACAAATGTAATACAAATTATTGTAAATATGTATATTATACGTTTATAATATAGCAAAATAGTGTACGTTTTGGTTTTCATGTCTCCCTAACGGGTGAAATTAATTAGACTGTAATTATAAAGTTTCATCGTACAGTCAAAATATGTGATAAAATATGTGAATCATCCAAAGAGGTAGGCCAAAACTATCCTATTGGAGCTCAGAAAGATATTGCACACGCTCAGGATTCGTTTTCTGATAGTCATATCTGTAAAAACAAGGCTGTAGTTGTGAAGCAAGTGCGTAATGTTTCAATATTTTTAAAAATGGTGAGTTTGTTATTCAAACTGTATTTGCATATCATACTTTAGGGTTCAAAATATTTTTCAGATTCATTATATATACATAATCATAAATAAGAATAATAATAATGAATAAGAATAACTTAAAAGAACATAAAAAATAATTTGATAATACACTTTGGTTTGGTTTCATTATGTATATGTGAAAAGAAAATGATGGCACAATGTGAAAAAATGTTCAAGAATATTAAAGCGAATGGATGAAGTACAAGTGGGCTCCATACACATTTAAAAACGAAATATGATACAAATATTTTAAAGAAGAAAAAATCTAATTGCGATAAATATACAAATTTAAACCTAGTTTCTAAGTCCAAGCCAATGATTTAAGATTATTTTGGGGAAAAAATATAATTTGGTTTAAATTATTGCACAAAATTACGTTTCAGGCTTAATGACTTTGCAATTGATGCATTATGTTTTTTTTTAAGATCACATTCCAAAAATTTGTAATAGTACCACGTACTGAATAGTGATATTTATGATTTTTGTGATTTAAATAAATAAGACGTTCCTTTACTTTTTTTGTGATTTTTTATATATACTCTTATAATTTATAAGTTATAAATTATTTTTTATGGTACTTACACTTTCTAATAAAACTAGCAAAAATATAAAACAAAGAAACAGCTGTGCTTTCTTTATTTTCTAAAATTTCTACTACCGGTACTACAGAGTGTTTTTTTCCAGGTATAGAAGTTTAAGTTGACATTACTTTCCAAGATGGCGACCAATGTAACAGCTGTCAAGTGATTTATTCTCAGTTTGGTTTGGCAATTCATCATGAATAGACTCACGCCTGAACAACGTTTTCAACTTGTGCAATTTTATTTCGAAAATAATGGTCAATTTTTATAAGCGAATTTTGTTTAGCGATGAAGCGCACTTCTGGTTGAATGGCTACGTCAACAAAACAAAACTGCCGCATTTGGAGTGAAGCTAATCCACAAGTGTATGTAGAAACACCGTTACATCCAGAAAAACTGACTGTTTGGTGCGCTTTATGGGCTGGTGGAATCCTTCTTCAAAAACGATGAAGGCCACAACGTTACAGTCAATGGTGATCGGTATAGAGCCATGATTACTAACTTTTTCATTCCTGAATTGAACAATCAGGATGTCCAGGAGCTGTGGTTCCAACAAGATGGCGCAACATGTCACACAGCTCATGCCACAATCGATTATTGAACGACACGTTTGGTAACCGCCTAATTTCACGTTTTGGACCTGTGAATTGGCCTCCAAGATCTTGTGATTTAACACCGTTAGAATATTTTTTGTTTAGCTATGTAAAGTAATTGGTCTATGCGGATAAGCCACAAACGCTTGACCATTTGGAAGACAACATTCGCCGTGTTATATCCGATATACGGCCACAAATGTTGGAAAAAGTCATCGAAAATTGGACGTCAAGATTGGGCTACATCCGAGCCCGCCGTGTCAGTCCTATACAGAATTCATATTTAAAATGTAATGACACAAGATTATCTTTCGAATAAAAAAAATTCATGTCAATCGAATTATACATCGTTGTTTTATTGCAATTTAAAGTTCTATACCTCTAAAAAAAACACCCTTTATAATCGGTATCCCGGTATTAAGATCTAAAAAGTACCGAATGCTGGTATTGAACTTTTGTTCCTATATTGCAATCCCTAGTAATAACATTAACATTTATATAAGCTTCAAGAACATTGTAAAGGGTTCTATTCGTGCTTCCTCAAATCCTATTAGGCAAAATAAACTTTTAAATTGTGACTTTTGCAGAAAATCGCTATCCGTACTCAGGACTTAATTTTATGCAATATAAATTGCTATTTAAGTGATAGTCTTTGAATATGTGAGGTAATGGTTGATGGTTGATCCTAAGCGAGAACCACAGTGTGAGCGACCGGTGGTCCTAGTAACAAATTCATATGAAGGACTCATTGAAAGGTGGAAAATTTCCACTTTATGACCGAACGACTTTTTATGTTGGAAGCAGGCGCATCAAAGAGAATAATAAAGATAAGTGTTTCCATATGTTTAAGATGTGGTGGAAAGCTAAAATCTTATTTGTTTTATTATTTCAGACCTTAACATTTTCAAATTGTATAGATTTTAACCTTTCTAAAAATACCTTATTTTAACCACTAGGGCAATTAGAAGCTTTTAAAACCTATTTCTAAATAATCGTTGAAATTGAGTCACGTCCATTTGAAAGGCAAAAAATGTAAACAAAGTACTTCGTTTTTGCTTAAAGGTTAAACGTCTGATATAAACCAAAACATGTATCTTTTATTGTAATTTGAGTCCTTGATTTTTTTTTATTTCCTAGTCGATTAGAAGTCTCAATGTATACATTCAAATCAATTTATATCAAAATGTTAATTATAATGCTCGATGCACCTTTTGTGAGAAACTAATGTTCACAGGTATGTAAATTTTGTATGATGTATTTATAATGATGACTAATATATACTGAAATGAGGTTCTTGTAAAAAACTCAAAAATTCATTTTTTTTACAAATTTTTTCTGTTAAATTGGGTAGAATTTGACTATGTTTGATAAAATATTTTATAAATTATGAGAGAATTCCAAATTATATCTAATAGCACACTTTAGTATAATGAGAAAGGTGCACTTTAATTGTATGAGAAATTTCAAACATATACATATAACAGATTCTAAGAAATGGTAATCGAAAACAGCCAATTAAACATTGTCGATGAAGAGAGGTTTCCTACTCTTTTTAATAGGATTAATAATTCCTATTGCTTCTCCAGTTTAATTACACAGGTCTGCAAAAAAAAACCTTTTTAAAATTGTTTTGATTTTATTAACTGATCTTTATTTAGTTATTTGCGCTGATTTAAAAAATGACATGTTTTTTTTTTCTATCACGTAAGGCTTGCTTACAAAATAAAGGTAAAATATTTGAAAAAAACCCGAACATTTTGGATTTGTTTTTACTATTTTAACATAAACTGAAAGAAAGAAAAACAAAGATAAATAGCTTAAATAAGAATAATAGTGATACACATGTGTTGGAAATGCTATTTTATAAGTCTTTGTAAAAACGTTTTCTTTTCCCATCGAAGCTTCTTTTAGTACTTTTTCGGCTGTGTTCTTGTGAATTTTCCCGTTTTAACATCCAACAGCAGACTGTCATCATGTTGACATTCCAACGACCTTGTTATCTGCGCTACATTTCTTTTATATCCTGATGGAAACGTTCTCTATGTTTCTTACTTACAGCCCCAAGATTTTCTGGAAAGTAGTTCAGATGTGAGTGGAGGAAATGGACTTTGACACTCATGTTGCAGCCCAATATTCTGTAGTTTTGTAGCAATATTGCAACCAAAGATTTGTAGTTTGGATCTTTTTTTTTTTTTTTTGTTTTCAAGAAAGCCTGTTACAACAAGTTTAAATGAATCCCAGGCATTTTTTTCTTTCATTTCCATTTTAGAGACAAAAGTTTCATCTTTTTAAATTTTTCTTATGTCAGACCCAACAAAGATGCCCTCTTTCAGCTTAGCATCGAATAGACCAGGAAACTGATCACAAAGATACTTGAAACACTCTCCTTCTTTGTCTAATGCTTTCACAAACTGTTTCATTAGCCAAAATTTTATATGAAGTGGTGGAAACAAGATCTTCTTAGGATCTACTAAACTTTGTCTTTCAACATTTTCAACTCCAGGAATAAGAGCCTTTCTGAATGGCCACGTCTGCTTTACGTAGTGTTGTTTCCTGTCACGGCTATCCCATTCACAGAGGAAACATGGAAACTTTGTGTAACCACTTTGTTGACCTAGTAACATAGAAATAACTTTCAAATCACGACAAATGGTCCATATATTATCAGAGTAGCTGAGTTTATTAAGAATAAACTACAGATTTTCGTAGCATTCTTTCGAATGGACTGAGTGTCCAACAGGCGCAGAAGTACATCGGTTACTATTGTGAAGAAGTACAGCTTTCAAACTCCTTTTTAACGAATCGATAAAAAGTCTTCATTCCTCTGGTTCATACATAATTTTGAACATTTCCAAAATTGCAGGCACATTGTTGCAGAAAATTAGGTCCCCCTCTTGCGTAAAAAAGGGACAAATTCCTTTTCTTTAAATCGGTACCACGAAAAAGAAACACCGGAGTTTAACAGACCCTAAACTAGACCCTAAAACTTTCTCTGTGTCCTTTGGGAGGCCCAGATCTCGTTTTAAGTCGTTCAAATCTGATTGAGAGAAAAGTTCAGGGTCATTTGTACCTGGATCGTAGCCATCAACACTGTCGCTGCTAATATGTGATATTTGGTCTAAATCGTCTAAAATATTGTCCAGGGTATGCGGAGGTGAAGGAATAGGCGAGTCAGGTCCATGAGGTACAGGACGAAAAGCCGAACGTATGATGGTTGGGTAGGAAGTGTCCTTCCTGTTTTTTTTTTTAATTTGAAACCTTGCACTGAACAAGAACAAAAATAAGTCATCACTGTGATTTTTAGTCTCTCTCCAAATCATGGGTACTGCAAAACGAAATGACTTCTTAAAATTAAACCATTGTCTCAGTTCTTCAACACACACAGAACACACTACATGGGGCGCCCAAGATTTATCTCGGTCCTCTAATTTAATACCAAAGTATGCAAAATACACCTTCTGAACAAAATTAGAAATGTTCCTTTGTTGCTTCTTGACGGTATAAGACCCACAAATATAACAGAAACAGTTAGGAGAGTTAGCTCATCCTCTAGTAGCCATTTCTTTTAAATACCGTAGCACAAAATTGTTTGATGTTTACTCCACAGTGGCTAGCTCCACACTGAGTCACTGACTGCAACCAAGGTCACGGTGCACGGCGTCTAGCAGCCAGTAGGATTGGAGAGGGGGCAGACACAATGAGACATATCTCGTTCCAGTAGGAACTGGTATTTCGAGTTTAGATTCATTGTCATAGCAAATAAATAGAATAAAACTGTGTTTATAAATAACATACATTGTTTAGTAACCTATTCACCATAAAAGATCCATAATTCAGACTAAATTCACCAATTACATAGGATATAATATTGAAATCCGTACGCATACTGGACCTGAAATCCCCTGAAAATAAGAAAATTTCAGATGAAATTTGTGACTTATCTAAGGGTGATGGAATTTTTTTACTACTTTTCCCGTAATCAGCACAAAAAATATAGTTAAACCCACTAGGTAAATATACAACAATTTTTCCATCGCAGACCTGTGTTATCAGAGTGCATTCTCAGTGATCATTCTCAGAGTCAGTGCTTCTCAAACTTTCAATGTTGGTGACCCAATTTTCAATCATAATTTTTATGGAACCCTCCACCCCGTCTATACAATAATATTGTATTGGGTCCAATAATCATGTACTTTTACGATAAAGCTACAATACGACTTTAATTATAAATTTTACAAATTATCAAGATAAGTATTAAATTGTTTGCATATTTTTTATGTATGACAAGCCCAGAGGATTACTAGAAGATTTTAAACTTGTCTTAACTTAGTATTAATAAATTACCGATCACACAAATACATTGTGCAGTACTGATACATTTATAAGTATGTTCTATCATTGTAAATGCTAATTTTTTAATTGCTTCAAAATGTATTTTGTTTTGATTACATTCAGCAGACTAATAAATTTTGAAATCTTTTATTTTTACTTGTTGATATACTCACGCCCACCTGGTAAAATTATCATGTCCCTCTAGGGAGGAGCATGCCCCACAGTTTGAGAAATGATGTGATAAGTGCTAAAAGTTGAATAAAAGTAGTGAATTTTAGATCATGTCTGTTTCTTACTCGAACCCTCCCGCACTGTCGACCGATGAGTCGTGACAACTTGCTTATAGATAGTTTACTGAAGAAGAATATGAATATAAATGTATATATATATATATATATATATATATATATATATATATATATATATATATATATATATATATAATTCAATAAACAAAGTACAAGAGAGATAGATTAAAAGAACATTACACACAGTTGCCTATTAATTTGAAATACAGGATCTGAAATACAAGATCCGGATAAACTGAAGATGTTTTATAAGGGATAAAGTGCTACATTCATGAGAAACAAATTCAAGTCTTAATGGCTTCTGGAAAAAAATATGATATAAACCAGAGTTTTCGAAGCTTTTTTTGTCTCGTAGACCCCTTGCCATGATTTTGGCTTAGGGCAGACCACTACACACACTAATACTGAATTTTTAAAAATTTATCAACTTAAGTTTTTACAGCTGATATAGAGCTACTTACTTTAAATAATTTAAATTTCTAACTGTATAGAAGTAAAGTATTGAAAAAAAAAACTTAAAATTCATACGTTAATGAAATTAAAATTTACTTTTAATTCGTAAAATAACTGAGCAACAAATAAATCATTTAAATGAAAGGAGGGGTGAATCTGGTACTACAAAAGCAAAAAATTTCTGCATTTCCCATCAATCTTGTCATATTTAACCTTAAATCTCTTTTGCCAGTAGCTTTTTTTTTCTTTAGGAGTTTGACAAACACTCTGAAATTCTTTCGCACAAGAAAAATCAACTTAAAACTTTATCTCGATATTTCATAATTCGGGATACATAGCAGGCATGTCTTTTTAACGTCGAAATCTCTGACATCCGTTTTTAAACTTTACTTAGAGATCGTTCTTAATGCCTATTTCGATCAGTTCCTCATACAATACGACATTCGTTGTTGTTTTTCAATGTTACCATACGATATCATTACCTACTGAGGTATTACCATAATAAAAAAAAACTCTTAAACGTAGTTTCGAAATCTGAATAGAAATCACGTCATTTTCCTGGCAAATTGACTGTGACGAATTAAAAAACAGGAAAAATTCGCTACGTCCAATATTATATACTCCCTTTGCTTAATTCTGGAAAGAAACGCTGAAAGAATGATCCTTGTTTTATGCAGACGATGTATGTAGCTACTTTTTAAATGCAAATTAACCTTATCAAATATATTAAATAAATTTATTAAAATATAAAACCTGGTTCCCAATTAATTAAGTTTTCTTTTAAATTAAAATCACGATGCGGTTTAATGAGAACCTCTATCACGCACGTAAACCCACATTTACTCTGCATAGACCTCCAAATTATTTTTCGTTGGTCTGGACGCTTTACATGTCGTCATAGAGCCCTGGAGGTCAATCTAAATTACTTTTGAAATCACTGATATAAATCATGGGACCATGAAAAGCTATTTTATAAAATTTCATTTTCTTACATGTTCAGAAAGAGAATTAGAAAAAGCAAGTCTAGGACGAAAATCAAACTTTCATTAGTAGTTAAAAAAACTTCTCCATTTAATTGTTTTGACATGTTATTGCTCCTAGATTCCTTAGTCTGTAATAATTAACCCAGTGATTTTACTGGATAAATTGTATTCTGAGTAGGAAATACTAAGTTACTATTAATTATAATAAACGAACTGACATCTATTCAAAATATTTAAATCTTAATCATTGATCAATTGTTAAAGGACTCGGTACAAGCTACAGTTTCAGTTAGTAAGCAGACCCGCACATTTGTAATACTCGTATTACCAGCTATTGATATTCGAATACAATATGTTCAATGACTGAACTCAGCTCCACGAAGGCACAATCTAATCATTAATCGGGTCCGTAATGTGATACAATGCGAGTCATTGTCTTCAGGGATACTATTTGATGAGAAATGACTTGGGGGATAATATTTATCACATTCTATCGAACGTAACTCATCCCATGAGATGTAAACTCATTCCGACACATGTTTAGAGTAAAGCAGATGATTTTAATCAAACTGCCTTACTACTTAATCACTGCTTGTTAGATGATTGTGTTCCTTATTACTTCATTTCATTGGTAGTAAATCGTTGTTTAATACTTTGAAATATAAATATGACTAGTTTAAATTTATTTAAATATATAATGAACATTAACTCTTTTAAAATTATAAATAATAAATGTATATGTATATGGTCAAATTCTCTACTAAAGAGAGATGAATATACAATAATCAAAACTGAAAAAAATTGAAAATGGAAGATAACCAGACATAAGATTTTAGGAATGATTTATAAATTAAAAATATAATAGAGTTTAAAAAATGGATGCTGCAGTATTAGAAACATTGCTCACTTATACAGTTCTTATATATAAAATCATTTATAGAAAAGGAGGAAGGGAGGGGGTGAAAATGTTTTGTGATCAGCCAACATTCATCCTTTATGTTAAAAATACTGAGCATAAACCTATTGAAAACAAGGATAAAATATCTAAATCCATTACAAGAAAAAAGTAACTTGCTTAATATATATATATATATATATATATATATATATATATATATATATATATATATATATATATATATCAGGCTAAAAGTCTGCTGGTAAATGAATGAGGTCGCACCTTCAAATGTACATACTTTATAATTCTTCAAGCATCACCATTTCAACATGGCAGCCACTTTGTGCCTTACGGGACGGAACAAGAAACACCACCAGAGCAAAGAGTCACCAGCCTCTCTCTCCTTTATTCTGTTAAGTAATATCATTGCGCGTAAATAGTCCTATTCCCCGTAAAATCCCTACGCGGTACTGAAGAGTTCACTTTATTTTTATTTATTATTCAATTAATGTTTAAGTGAAACCTTCCAGACCTGACCTATACATATATAAATATGTTAAATAAATTTTATATAGTTAAATCTTTTTGAAAGAAATGAATGTAATTATTTTGTAAAAATATACTTACAACGTTTAAAAAACTCATGGATACAATGTTTAAAAACCATCATAGAATTGCATTCGTCTTCAATTAACCCATTAACTGCTGAATAAAACCTACTCGATTTGATCCCCAATGCCACCATTTTTCTCATAGGCAATAATATACGGTGTATTGGAGGAAAAAGAAGTCACAAATAAGGAAATTTTCCTGTAAAGCAAGTACATCCTTTACAAACACTGTCAATGTTATTTTGCTGCATTATAAAGCCTTCGGAATAGTTTTACTGATAGCAGCACAAAGTAAATGATCTAATACATCCGAGAAATTTAACGCACTGTGTATATAAGCCAGGGGCAGTTAAAGAGTTAATAATATAATAAATATTAATCTAATTAAAATCAATTATACAGAAATGGGTTCAAAAAACATATATATATTTTTCGTAACCTTCAAGCTGTTTTTGTTTGTAAGAAACTGTTTAGTATAAAATAAAGCTTTATATAAAAAATGACTTCGAAATTAGATTTGTGATTTAAAAATATTTGCTGTAAGGAAATAAAAAATAATCACCATCATTAAGTTTTGGTGGAATTAATCGATAAAATTTACATTATTTATTTCCATTATATACAAAATATTCTATTATCCAAATTATTAAATGTAGGAGTACTTGAATAATTTTCTAATTTTACAACTACAAATAAATTCATTGGGAAAACTCTACATGACTGCTTTTGAGGAACTTGAGCAATTATACATTGAAAATATCTTTTTCTTAAAACGAACTATACATTCAAAAATAATTCTGCTAGAAACATGTTTAAATATATTTATTTTTGTAATATTTTTTTCCCGAAAATAGAGAAAATGAAATTAAAATCACTACCTTTTAAAAAAGATCGATAAATAACAAAAAAAATGAGTGTTCCTTCATCAATCCTCTAATTTTGGATAATAAAATGAAATGTAACGAAATATAAGTTCCCTACCAATAAAAAAATATTTAGAGGTGATTATTACTCTTTCATACTTCATTCTCAATAAATGAAGAAAATTATTCCATTTCACATATAAACTAATTTAAAAATAAGTTTCAATAATTTAATTTAATGAATAATCAAAGTTGAAAACTGAACAATATTTACTGTTTTTATTACACAGCAATTGTGTTGTTTTTTTTCCAGATTTTTTAAGTGGTGTTGGAAAGCTAAACCTAATTTTTTTTTCAATTTAAAATTGTATAGGTTTTAACCTTTCTAAAAATATCTTCCAAGAATCTCTAGAGTAATCAGAAGCCCTTAAATCCTATTTCTAAATAATCGTTGAAACTGGGCCATGCCCATTTAAATGGCAAAAAATGTAAAGAAAGTACCACGTTTTTGCTTAAAAGTTGAACATCAGCTATGAAACGAAATATTTATCGTTTAGTGAAAATTGAGCCTTTTATTTTTGTTATTTCCCAGACGATTAAAAATATCACTGCATACATTAAAATCGGTTTATCTCAAAATGCACAAATTTTGATGTTCGATGTACCTTTTCGGATAAACTACTGTTAACAGGTAGGTAAATATTTTATGATATATTTATAAAGGTGGCTATACTAAAGTAAGCTTTTTCTATAAAACTATTTTTTTTTTTTTACAAATTTTATTTTTATGTGAAAAATGGGTTAAATTTCACTATGCTTGATAAAATATTTTATAAATTAAGAAAAAAATTCAAAATTATATATAGCTAAAAGCTCCTTTTAGAATAATGCGAAAGGTTTACTTTAATTGTATGAACAATTTCAAATATGTACATATAACAGATTTGGAGAAATTGTACATCGAATATAGCCAATTTAACATTTTCGCGGTATAAAGGTTTCCTACTCCTCTTAATGAATATAAAAAGTATGTTAACTAATTAGTGACACTTTAGTAGAAATAAGTCCGTAACGCGTTCCGGTGGACGCTGGAGTTGGGGAGTTCGAGATTATTATCATTTTCCACTTAACGACACTAAACAACTTAAGGGCTTGATAATGCACTTAAAACAATATACCTGATGAGCAATTACAGATTAATTAAAATATTAACGAAATAAGAACACTTATCTTGTTATTGGAGTGCTCTTGAATCCACTACTGGGATTATCTTTGGATAAATTACTAACTATACGATCTACAGGTATCTTATTCAAGCCTCTATATCCACTTTCAACCATTCTTCCCCCTCCTACTCTATTACAAACACTTAAATACAAGTTCTAGTTTGCATAAATCCCGTCTTCTTCACACAGAGAGTTTTTCAACTGAAATTGCAGTTAAAAAGGTTAATCTTACCCAAGAGGATTATTAGTAGAGAAGTGAATAGACCCGCTAAAAGTCTTACAGGATAACGTTCCAAAGCTAAATGTTTGGAGTTCCAAACATTGTTCAGATTAAAAATAACTCTAAAATGCAATACAAGCTTAAAAATAAAATTAGCCAGCTATAAAAAGCTAACCAAAATATGTGGTAAAATTTTAAAACATTACTTTAAAAACAAGTGCAATAATGCATTTTCATTTACTGTGAAAGTTAGTTTTGTATAAGATTATGACTTTTTTGACAAATCTTAAGAGTATACCTTTTTTTTACTTATACTTTCAGACATTGCTGTCTGAATGTTACTAAGTAATGTATTTTTTTTCTTCTTGTTCTTTCACTAAAGCTATAAACTGATTACATCTAGCTGGAACTTTTTAACATCTTGAGTAATAAAATTTAAGCTGTTTTGTAGACTGTCAGCTTTTTCTGTCTTTCGAGAAAGGTTTTATGCTAATGAATGAAGAAGACTTACAGCGTAGTTTTATGTTTTAAGACGTTTAATTTATCGAAACATGTCAGAAATATTTTAAGCGATTTGGATTATATTAAATTATTTTTTCCAATTGTATATAAATGCCAGTGAGGAGTGAAATGAAAGTATTTATCACTTTGCGTAATTAAGAGTAGCTATATATAAAATAAAAACTTATCCGTATAAAGTCGAGTGCGTTTTTCACAATTACTACTATTAGTTATCTCCCTCCCTATATTTATCTATCTATATTATATACACTGCTGGACAATTGCTAAGGACGGATAACACTATCATCCATAGCAACCACAAAATGAAAGGAAGCAAAATGTGGAAAATTAGAATAAGTGCGGGATATTAGTAAAAAGAAGTATGAGTATGCAAATTTTTTTTCCGCGTCTGTTCATCACGTGATAGCGTTCATAAGAGCTTTAAAGGTTTTGACGCGTGTGGACAGTTGTTGTTTCAAGTCAAAGTTTTACAGGAAAGATTTAATAGACGAACTTAAAATTTTTGGCATGTCTTCCCGACATCACATAGATGATTTTATGCGTGGCCGAATTATTGGAAAGATCGAAGAAGGGCGAAAAATAACAGATGTTGCCAGGGAGTTCGACATCGCTCGCAGCGTTGTTTCACGGCTGTGGAAGTCATTTAAAACTACTAGAATGTGTAGTAGACGGCACGGGGGAGGTCGTGTTAGAAGTACGACGCCTGCAGAAGACAGATATATCGTCCTATCAGCAAAAAGGAATAGGCGCACCACAGCTCAGCAGGTGGCAAATCAGTTTCTTGCTGCCTCAGGAAAGCAGATCGCCCGAAAAACTGTTGCCAGACGTTTGAGGGGAGGAGGACTATACGCACGCAGACCTGTTGTGTGTGTCCCATTGACCAGACAGCACCGTACTGCCCGTTTGCAATGTGTCGTGAGCTTCACAATTGGACTGAACAGGACTGGGCATGCGTATTATTCTCAGATGAGAGTAGGTTCAGTCTGTCATCGGATTGTAGACGCCAACTGATCTGGCGCGAGAGTGTTACTGCTTATCGTCCAGAAAATATTCAGGAAAAGGACCGATATCCGACATGCAGTATCATGGTGTGGACCGGCATCATGATCAATGGCCGCACGCGCCTACATGTGGTTGCGAATGGGACTATGACGGGCCAACGATACATTGATGAAGTTCTACTTCCTCATGTTCGTCTTTTCCGTGGTGCTGTCGGTGATAAATTTGTTTTTATGGACGACAACGCAACATATCATCGGACACTCGCTGTTCAGGATTGTCTAGACAGCGAGGGTATTCAACGTCTCGTATGACCAGCGCTTTCTCCAGATTTAAACCCCATTGAAAATGTGTGGGATGTTTTGGGGTGGCAAGTTGCTGGTCCAAACTATCCTCCGACAAACAAGAACACCCTCATCCGTGCACTCACAGAGGAATGGGATAAATTGCCTCAACAGCTGCTGGATAATGTTTTGCAAAGTATGGTACGACATGTGGAATGTTGCATCACACTCCACGGTGGTCAGATCCCGTACTGATACCTTTCTTTAAGGTGCCTGCTGACTTTTAGATGCATTGTTCCATTTCTCCGTACGCAGATCAAATGAACATTTTTTTTCTTTCAGATGTTTCACAGCTTTTGTACTTTCCAGAACAATAAATATTCTTTATTCTAATGTCTGAACAGTGTGGCAACTATATTTTATCCTACTAGGCCTCATGTCTTGCTTAATGTTATGCTACATAGCAATTTGTGATCCGTCCTTAGCAATTGTCCTGCAATATATATATATATATATATATATATATATATATATATATATATATATATATATAACTGAAAGGATAATTAAATTCGATTAAAAATTAAATCCCTATCTAGCACTTAACTCATATTTTTCATTTCATCTTCAAGTATCAAACAAATCACCCATTTATTTATTCCGAACATAGGGCCTAGCCAATAAACATGTCTAATTACAGACCGTTAAATATAATAGCCCTGTATGCTAGCATTAACTTTCAATTATAATCATAAAAGCCGCAATACTTACCTCATCGGTGTTTTAAGTGCTGACTCACTTAGTTTTCACGATGACGTTCTTTTTTACAAGCTTTTAATTAACTTGCACTGTAAAATGTTCGGGTGGAATCTTGCGACGCAATTTTGAAGCAGATGGCTTCAACCGATTGAGCTGAAATTTTGTATACACGTTTAGTTTGGATAGCAATACATGTCTTACCGATTTTTATTCCGGTATAGTATTTAGTTAAAAAGATATTAATTAAAGTAATTTGTTCGGGTGGAATCTTGCAACTCAATTTTAAAGCTAATGTCTTCAACCGATTGAAATGGAATTTTGTATACACGCTTAGTTTGAATGATGATACATGCTTTGCTGATTTATTTTTCGATATCGACCTAGTTACTGTAATGATCTTGTTGAAATGTTTCGGCGAGCATGTTTACTAGACAACAGGTGTCGAGTGGGATCGTAGCTCAGATGGTAGAGCGCTGGCTTAGTATGCGAAACTTGCGGGGATCCATACCTCGCACCTCCATATATTATGTTTCCTTGTAAAATGTATTTGAAATTCATTTGATTTGTACAACGATATAATTTACAATATTTCTCTTGGTATACGTATAAAATATGATACACACATATTTTACAAGATTTTATTTAACTTGCAATGTAAAATATTCGAGTGGAATCTTGCAACTCAATTTTGAAGCTGAGGTATTTAAACGATTGAGCTGAGTTTTTTTATACACGTTTAGTTTCGATGATAATGCATGTTTTGACCAAGTGTATACCGATATTGCATTTAGTTAGAAATATATTAATAAAGTAATTTGTTCGGGTGGAATCACTCAAATCAATTTTGAAGCTGATTTCTTCAACCGATTGAGCGGTTTTTGGTTTTTTTAGTTTTAATATAATATTATAGTAAAAGAGCAAAAAAAAAGTCATGACGCTTTTTAATGTATTTTCTCATTAATTTTGCTTTGTACGATGTTGTTTTGATCTTACAGCGTTTACTCCTCCCCCACATTATTCTCTTGTTGCGGCCCAAATAAAATATCTATAATATAAACATGGTCTAGCGGAAAAGAGACTGAGCTAGCCTGTTCAAAATTAACCGGCAGATAACATTGCAACAATGATGCGTTGAATGAGATTAATAAACTGAGAAACATGTACAGTGATAAATAAAAAGTAAAAAAATAAATTTCAAATAAAAAAACTTTTTAAAAACAAGCTTTTATTTAAATGCTCTAAAAAGAATAAAATAAACTTTTCTTTTAAAACTTTTTTTGGTATCAACTCATAGCATTTTTACACAATTTATAATATAAAAGCTTGTCGCGAGATTTACCTGTGTAGATAAACAAGCAAATTAAGGAACTTCGTCTGATTAATTTTAATTTTTAAAATTTTCAAGCTAAGTAAATACGAGTACTTAAATCTCGCGACAAGCTTTTATATCATGAATTGTTTTTAATTTTTTTTTTTTTATTTTAAATTTATTCTCTCTCCTCTCAGCGTCAGAACTTGTATAAATTCCATCCCCTAAAGATCCTTTTAAAAACTAATTCTGATTCTGGCACAAAAAACATGTCATATATCTATATATATAAATGAGAAAAGAGACTCACTCACTCACTCACTGACTCACTGACTCACTGACTAATCATGATATCTATAGAACTATTAAACCTACAGACTTGAAATTTGGTACGTAGGTTTCCTTCATGGAGTAGACGTCAGCTAAGAACAGATTTTGCAAAGCACAAGGGGCGATACGGGGTTTAAGGGGCGTTATAAATAATTATTTCCATTACTAAACTATTAGATGTACAGTCGTAAATCTTGGCGCACAGATTTCTTTCATAAAGTATAGATTCCCTACATTTTTCCTCCCTGGGTTTTGTGAATATCGATCCAAAGGGGCATTAAGGAGAATTAAGGAGCGTCATAGGCAAATAACTCCTTTTTTAAACTATTAGACGTAAAATCTTGAAATTGAGTAAGCAGACCCTATTCACTGAGTAGACATCTGTCATAAGATGGGCTTTGTGAAAATCGTTTCCAAAGTGGCGTTGCGGGGGCTTAAGGGGCGTTATGCATAATTATTTCCATTTTTAAACTATTAGACGTACAGTCTTCAAAGTTGGTAAGCGGATTCCTTTAATAGAGTACAGATCCGCTGCAAAATGAGTTTTTTCAAGATCGACTCCCAAGTGGCGTTGTAGAATATTAAGTGGCGTTATAGGCAATTAACTCCTTTTTTAAACTATTAGACGTAAAATCTCGAAATTTCGTAAGCTGATTACCTTTATTAAGTAGAGATCCGCTATAAGATGGGTTTTGTGAAAATCGTTTCCTAAGTGGCGTTGCGGGGACTTAAGGGGCGTTATACATAATTATTTCCATTTTAAAAATATTTGACGTACAGTCTTGAAATTTTATAAGCGGATTCCTTTCATAGAGTACAGATCCGCTGCAAAATGGGTTTTGTGAATATCGATCCAAAGTGGTGTTGAGGAGAATTAAGGGGCGTCACACATAGGCAATTAACTCCTTTTTTAAACTATTAGACGTAAAATTTTGAAATTGAGTAAACAGACTCCATTTACTGAGTACAGATATGTCATAAGATGGGCTTTGGGAAAATCGTTTCTTTAGTGGCGTTGCGGGGCTAAAATGGCGTTATAGATAATTATTTCCACGTTTAAGCTATTAGACGCACAGTCTTGAAATTTGGTACTCGGATTCCTTTAATAGAGTACAGATCCGCTGCAAAATGGATTTTGTCAAAATCGACTCTCAAGTTACGTTGTAGAGTATTAGGTGGTGTTATAGGCAATTGAATCTTTTTTTAAACTATTAGACGTAAAATCTCGAAATTTAGTAAGCTGATTCCTTCATTAAGTAGCGATCCACTATAAGATGGGTTTTGTGAAAATCGTTTCCTAAGTGGCATTGCGGGGGCTTAAGGTGCGTTATACATAATTATTTCCATTTTTAAACTATTAGACGTTTAGTCTTAAAATTTGGTAAGCGAATACCTTTCATGGTGTAGAGATCCGCTACAAAATAGTTTTGGGGAAAATTGATCCCCAAGGGTCACTGAGGGGGATTAAGGGGCGTAATAGATAAATATTTCCGCTTTTTAACTAATAGAAACACCTGCTTGAAAATTAGAAGGTATGTTCCGTTAATGGAATAAAGTTCCTTTTACAAAGATTTTTGCGAAAACGGACCCCCAAAGGAGTGGGGTTGCGAGGGATTAAGGCATGTTATAGAAATTTCCTGTTTTTGAATTTAACTCATTTACTTGAAATTCGTTGAGCACTTTTTTCTTTAGTTAAATAGAGTTCCACTAAGAATGGATTTTACGGAAATCAACTAAAGGAGAAGCGAGGAGAGTTATTGGGGTGTATTGATAGACAAAATTCCCGTTTTTGAACTGCTAAGACTATACTAATAAAATTTGGTTTGCATGTTTTTTTTTTAATTGGAATCCGCTAAGAATGCCGTCAACGATGTATTGATGATAAAAATTCCGTTTTTGCTCTGTTAGATTTAGACTTGAAATTTAGCTCGCATGTTTATTTTATGGAGTAGAGATCCACTGAAAGTTGCTTTGGTGGAAATCCACTTCATTGTTAGGTTAAGTGAGCGAAAAAAATATTTCTCCTTTTATTTGAGATATAAATAGAAATTAAATATTATAATTTATGTTCTTTTTATATCAAGGGGCGAGAGTGTAACAGCTATAAGTATATTTTTAATACAATCGAATTCTTAATGCTAGATATCAGTAATTAATATAGGGTGTTTTTTTAGAGGTACAGAACTTCAAATTGCAATAAAACAACGATGTATTATTCAATTGACAAGAATTTTTTTTATTCGAAAGATAATCTTGTGGCATTACATTTTAAATATGATCCAGGAAGACGTAGATTCGTCGAATGGGCCCGAAACGAGATTGCCGTTGTTCCCGATTTTCATAAGCGAATTTTGTTTATAGATGAAGTGCACTTCTGGTTGAATGGCTACGTCAACAAACAAAACTGCCGCATTTGGAGTGAAGTTAATCCACAAGTGTATGTCGATCCACCATTACATCAAGAAACACTGACTGTTTTGTGTGCTTTATGGGCTGGTGGAATCATTGGTTCGTACTTCTTCAAAATCGAAGGTCACAATGTTACAGTCAATGGTGATCGGTATAGAGCCATGATTACTAACTTTTTCATTCCTGAATTGAACAATCATGATGTCCAGGAGCTGTGGTTCCAACAAGACGGCGCAACATGTCACACAGCTCGTGCCACAATCGATTTATTGAACGACACGTTTGGTGACCGCCTAATTTCACGTTTTGGACCTGTGAATTTGCCTCCAACACCTTATGATTTAACACCGCTAGACTATTTTCTGTGGGGCTATGTAAAGTCATTAGTCTATGCGGATAAGCCACAAACGCTTGACCATTTGGAAGACAACATTCGCCGTGTTATTGCCGATATTCGGCCACAAATGTTGGAAAAGATCATCGAAAATTGGACGTTCAGATTGGACTACATCCGAGCCAGCCGTGGCAGTCATATGCCAGAAATCATATTTAAAATGTAATGCCACAAGATTTTCTTTTAAATAAAAAAAATGTCATGCCAATCGAATAATACATTGTTGTTTTATACAACTTAACATTATGTACTTCTAAAAAAACACCCTTTATATATGTAAACAGTATACATCAGTGCTTCTCAAACTTTCAATACTGGCGCCCCCCTTTTCGATCACAATTTTTATCGCGCCCCCCTTATACATTAATAATGTACTGAATAAATAATAAGGAACTTTGATGCTAAAGCTACAATAGGCAATTTTAATCATAAACCATACAAATTAGTAACATAAGTATTACATATTGTATACTACTTTTAAGGAATAAATAAATAAATAAATAAAATAATAGGATAATTATTATGTGTGTTATTTTTCCTTTCTCTAATTTTTAAATTAAACATATTGCAAAATGCGGTGGCTGCTTAGAAGACAAAATATAGATATCTGCTAATATAGAAAAAGAATTCAGAGGGTCAATTTCTAATCACAGGCATTCCTTTGAAAAACTTTGCTTTGCAAGACAAGCCTATGGAAGTCGTTAATACTTATTAAACTTGTTCTTAATTTAGTATTAATTAATTAGTTATAAAATACTCTCTGTAGCACTGATACATTAAAAGTATATTGGCTGAAGTACCCGCTCTTTGCACGAGTTCATTTTTAAAAAAATAAAACATTGAAATAATCGCTGAATTTTGTAAGGAGAGTAAAGCCAAGTGCGCGACAATGTTTACAAAAATGTAAAATGATTTTTTTTAAATGGTTGCTCAAAGTATAATAGTTTAAAGCGAACTATAATTTTAAGCCTTACAGAATTATCATTTAGATTTAATGTTGAATAATGAACAATAATATAAAATTCAGATGAAGAATAATTGTATTATTTTTAATATTTAAAGGGAAAAGACTTCAACATGTTTCAAACCTGGAGCAGGCGCGCACTCGATACTAATGGTCCAGCGGGGTTATTGTGAGTCACCCCAATCCTTTTTTTATAATTATTTTTATAGTGCACAGTAAAAATCGTAATTCCAGTGAATAATTTTATTATGAGAAAATATACTTACCTACTTTCAAGGACTTTTCAACTTTTTTTTGGGAACAAATAAACAGTTTTGCCAGAATTGACGATGATTTTGTAATCTGTGTGTCCCGCTTGACCACTTCCAGGTAAAAAGTGTATTCATTATCATAATATATATGTTGCTAATAAAAATTTTGTAAAACGTTTTTCGTTGTGCTTTATATTTTTTAGAATAATCTTAAATACTCTCTCCGGGGTTTTCCAAATATCATAAAACTCTTTTCATGGAAAAAGCGCAACAGAGAAATACATTACTTACAACTTCCCTAAATGAGAAACAAACACATAAGATAGGGTTCATAACTAACTGTACCAATAACTTAGGAAGTCAAAGAGATTACAGCTATAATGTGCAGTTTTTGAAAAATAATGACAGTGATGAATTTTTTATGTTCCTAAATTTTTTCGATTCTGGGTCCGGGACCTGTTTTCTCTCTGAATGATTAGTATGTTAGGATTAAAAAGGAAGCGTAATAAAAAAACCTCTCATCATGCGATTACAGCAAATCAAATAAAAGTTTTTTTGTTTGGTTATAGGATAAAAGATAGCTAATTACGTATTGAAGAAGTTTTTTATTTTTGATGACAATATCGCGCGCGCGCGCCTATAAATTATATCAGAGTAAAAGTGCATTTTTTATTATGTCTGAAAGCATTTTGTTTTAATTCATTCCAGTAAATTAAATATTTTAAAATCTTTTATTTTCGATAATTTTATTTTTTTTATTTTCAATATGCTCGCGCCCCCCAGGGGCGTACCTCACAGTTTGAGAAACACTGGTATACATACATACAACATCGTGAAATACCCAGTGAAGCGGGTGGGTAACGGCTAGTACACACACACACACACACACCTACACACACACACACACACACACACACACACACACACACACACACACATATATATATATATATATATATATATATATATACATATATAAATATAAAAATACATACATATATTTTGTTCAATTTTTAATTCGTTCATAAAATAATTTTTATTCATAAACTGAAGTTCAAGTACATTTTTAAAACTTTTAGTGGATGACACTTGCTGTAAATACAATTTTTCAAGTAGTAGTTCATTATCTACTTTTAAATTTATTCATCGTCATTTCTGACGAAGTTAAATTTACCAGTAACAAATGGCACCAGTAAAATTTTTTTAACAAATTAGGAATTGGTTTTAATTTGTTTATTTTTTCATATTACTTGTTTAGATTAATTTATATATCTGTAAGGTATTTTCTTTAAAAAAATGAAATAAAAAAATTCTTTAAAAAGTGCGCAATTTAATTTCAAAGCGGTTTAATTCAAATCCTAAAATAGATATTTTTTCTTCTAGAGCTAAATTACTTTATTTTAAAATTGTCTTAAATAAATGTGATAAAATATGTTATTTGACATAAAATTGTTCTTGAAATATTGCTATTGACGTAATTTTATCCTGTAATAAAAATATTTCATTTACTTTGAAAATAAGCTCTGTATTTATTTACAATAACTAATTTAAAATACATTTTTATTAATTAACTATCAATACTTGATAAGTGATACATACAATTTACAAACTAGATTTAAAATTCCAAAATACACACAATTTAACCATTCAAATAATCTTTCAATCTGTTTTTTTCATTTTAGTCTATTTTTTCTCACTCACCCTATATTATTATCTTGCTCAAATTTACAATCGTTATTAAAATAATTTTATTCATTCACTCAAGTTCAAATACATATTTTTCAAACTTGTAGTGGATGGCACTTGATGTTATATATAATACACTTGTTTTCAAATATTAACTTATATTATAATTTTTATTTTTGAAATTTAAATTTTTTCTACATTGTTTATGATGAAATAAGAACTAAGTGCAACAAATAGAACCAGTAATTTTTTTAACAATTTTTTTTCTTGGCTTCTCTCACATACTTTTTTTTATTATTATTAATCTACTCAAGTTTAAAGACATTTTTTAAACTTTTAGAGGAATGACATTTGAGGTCCATACAGTTTTTTCAGATATCAATTCATTAATTAAATTTCATTAACTAAAATAATTGTTTGTCGTGACCTAAGTAGAAATTAATTTCATTTTTTTAAAATACTAGTTTTAACTATTAATACTTCCAATTTTAATTGTTGATAATTTTTCAATATTATCCTCAAACGTACAGTAGCCATGGTAGCATTTTTTTTCAAGGTAGCAGATTCGTCGATGACACCTAGTGAGTGCGATGCTAGCACCAGTGTAGACCCGCCATATGTTGAGGCACATACATCCTCTCATCGGTGCAATGGGGAAGTTAGGAGAGAGGGTGCCAGCTGAGATGCCTCCCACATCACTTGACCATGGTCTCAAATTACGAAGTCCTTCACCCAAAGCCCTCGTGTAGCTGAATAGGGCGACAATAATATTCACTCACTCACTCTCAAACGGACAAATATTATGAGTACTTCTAAAAAAAAACTGCATGGACGCTGAAACGACAAGTTGCTTCTCAAACAACAATTCTTTCGGTTGCAGAAGAAATATTTTTAAGTTTTCAATGCACATAGCTTTCCTTATTAATTACCAGTTATTAAAATTAGACAAACTGTTTCAACAGTTTTTTATTTATTTGGAAAAGATTGAATAATTTTTTGAAAAGTGTTAAAGAGATTAAAAATTTAGGGTGTTCAATAATAATCAGTATTAGTATTGTATTGGTAAGGAAATAAAAGTAAAAGCAGAAAAAAATATCTTTCTTTTGATAAGATGAAGGTTTTTTGAAGACTCACAATTGTAGCTTTGAAAGTACGAGCATTTTACTAATTATTCTTTTTTAAAGGCTTTTTCTTCGTTCGTGTCCAAAAATTTTCTAGGAATTGTTTATTAAGATATATATATATATATATATATATATATATATATATAATTAAAAATATTCAGAATGAAAGTTAAACTTAAAAGTAACGATGAATAATTGTGCTGAAAAATATTCAAAAATTATACATAGTTTAAAGAAAAACTACTAGTAAAATTCAACTAATAAAAAAAATGTAGAAGATAATTATATTCCCGTATATTTTCAGAAAATTTTTATGTGAAGTTACTTGCATTATATTTATGCCCAATGGTACGTTTCGCATTTGGTAGTTTAAATTTATGGCATTCCAAATCCGTTAGAGAAGAATATAAAAACTTAAGAATTCAAAACTAACACTGATTTAAAAACAAACACATGCTTTTATTATTTGAATACATAAAATTTAATTTGCAAATGTAATTTTCACGTATATATTAAAAAACATTTGTACGCATCTTCGTTTAAAAAAAGAATTGAAAAAAAATTATTTAATCTACTCGTTTCGTAAGAAATGAGTTTATGTAAGTGTGTTAGGTACATGAAGAAATTAAATTAGGTATCTGGTTTTGCATCTGAATGGCTTTCTCATTAAAAATTACTGACGCGACGAAGGATCAATTAAGAAAATCATTCAGCCAAAAATTATATTTTTTTCCTTACTGTTATGAAAAACCTTTGATGCAAAAGTTATTGGATTTTGTAATGTGTACTTAAGTGCAGGAAGTAAAACATGAAAAAAAGTATAGTTTATGTTAAAAAATTTTCTATAATATTTTATTAACTATTATACTTTTTAAACTATATTTCTATCAGACAATATTGTGAAAAAACTTTAGGCAGTACTAAAAGTCATGCAGTGTCTGCTTTCTTTTTTACACGTTTTTATAAGTTTCACTTGTGTGTAATTGAATCTTTGAACTCGATTGTTCCCCACTTTACAAGGTCAGATTAATTCAAAATTTTGCATACTTGTCAAGGACCGATGACAATACTATAATTTTATACTTTTGTTCCATTATCCTGATTAGGAAAATAAGGAATATGATTTATAGGTTTGGTGACTAGTTTCATACACCACTTCCATCTTTGGCGACGCATTGCATAGACCATTTTCAGATTGGGCGACTAAAATATTAAGGTGCAACCCTAAAACCGCAAGACTCGTGCATATGAAAAAATTATCATTTAACTTCTAAATATTTTTTTTGTTAAGAAATATACGTTTAGAAGTGATGTACGAATTTTCATTTTTGCAATAGGTTTAGAAGGTGATAAATGCATGTTCTAATTGCTAAATATATTTTTTGATAAAGCAATAGGTTTGTAAGTGATGATACGAATTAACATTATATCAATACGTTTAAAAGGTGATAATACGATTCACATTTAATGTTTCTTCTTAACACTCTGTTATTAGTTAGACATTTATGTATAGATACGGAATCTTTGAAACATAACCATATGGAACTCATCTGAGGCTTCGTAAACCGAGAGAATAAATGCCCTTCAGATTGTTTCATTAATATCCATTGAAGATAAAGACTAATTCTAGCTGCCACATAATTTTGGCTCCAAATATCCAACTCTAGGATAAATTCAAGAAATAATAAATGATAGTTACAAAAACTAAAGAAACAGGTGTTTATTGTAGATTGAACTAAACAGTGAAAAATAAATTATAGTTTACAAAAAACTAAAAAACACGCTTTTATAGTGAATCGAACTAAAAAGTAAAAAAAAATAATTCTTCATCTTAGAACAAAATGATTAACGAGAAAAGTAATGTCATTTTGGTAAAAGCATGGGTTGCTTTGTACTACATTTGCACACACACAATAACTCAGCATTTCAGAATAGCGCAATAATAAGAAATTATAACATTTAATATAGAACACATCATGCTTTTATCCCAATGACATTAACTTTCTCGTTAACTATTTTATTCTTATATTATGATTTTTTTTTTAATTTTTAGTTCAATTCACACACACTATAAAAGCGTGTTTTTTAGTCTTTTTTAACTATAAATATATACACTCAGGAACATTGAAAATAGCGACCCAAGAAGGAAGCTAAGTACAATCACATAAACTTTGCAAATAAGTACAGCGTAATGTGATATGCAAATGATCCAAGTTTTGTGCCAATACGTATGCTCATACACACCGAGGTGGCGTTACAATCTAAGAAGAGGGTGCTATATAAGCCAGCGTAAATTCGAAGACTCATGAATGTGAGATTAGCCCGCTGATTGTATGAAGACTTTGGTAAGCGAAACATGCCAGGTAAACGTGCTAGAAGACATTTCTCACAGTTAAACGAGTTTGAGAGATGCCTGATCATTGGGATGAAAACTGCAGGCCGATCGACGCGCCGTGTTGCTGGCCTGGTGGATCATTCGGTGTGTGCCGTTAGAAATTTTTGGGTGCAGTGTACACGAGAAGGTACCCACGTGCGGAAAACCGGGTCTGGAGCGACCAGGAACACCACGAGGAAAGAGGATCGAAGGATCGTGCGGCAAGCACTTGTGAACCCTATAGTGACTCGTTCAACCATGCGAGCACACGTAGGCGTAGCAATTGTTAAAAACAATTTCCAGACACCTTGCAGTAGAAAATCTTAAATCCAATCGCCCTTTCGGTGCACTCCCTTTCAAACCGGAATATCGGCAACTGCGTCTACAGTGGTGCCAAACCAGATCAATGTGGAATCTCACAGATTGGCAAAAGGTTGTGTTTAGTGATCAAACCCGGTTTGTTTTGGGGACAGATGATAACCGTGTACGGGTTTGGAGGCGCCCTGGTGAGCTGTACAATCCCCCCCCCCATTCTGTTCTACGTCACACTGCCAACACAGCTGGTGTAATGGTCTCGAGGGCCACAGGCTATGATAGCTGGTCCACGTTAATTGTGATGCATCGAGCCTTAAAGGGCCAACGTTACGTTGATGATATTCTTCGACCCCATGTAGGACCTTTCGTAAATGGTCTCCCAGAGGCAATTTTACAGCAAGATAATGCTCTTCCGCTTACAGCAAGAGTTGCTCAAGACTTCGTACGTCATTTTCAGACTCTTCCATGGCCGGTCCGCTCTCCCGATTTGTCCCCTGTAGAGCATGTGTGGGATCAGCGAAAACGGCAGATTCCATCGTGTCACTCTGTACATGATTTAGAGTTGGCTGTTCAAGATTTGTGAACCCATCTGCCTCAGGACAACATAAGGTGTCTAACCAACTCAATGCCGGACCGTGTGGCGGCATGTTTTGCTGCTGGAGGTGGTCCAACGCGCTATTGAAGTGTCCCAGTATTTGTGTCGTAGCACACCCTGTATTTGTTTAATTGTCTTGTTTTTGAGATCAAGTAAATCTCTCATCTGTGTCATTATCTGTATTAAATTTCATTTCAATCCGATGCTTTATTCTTGGGTCGCTATTTTCAATGTTCCTGAGTGTATATTTAATTTATTCTTTTTTTTTTGTTTTTCTTTTCAAAATTTTAGAAAACTTAGAACAGAAATAAAATTCAGAAAGAGACTGACTACTGAAAAATATTTTCAAGAAAAGTTTAAAAAAAACAAGAAATATAAAAAATTAAGTCAATTCCATGTTTGAATGGATGAACAGAAAGTATTTTATTAAGCAAAACGAAATATTCATGTTTTCGATTGTATAGATAAAAATCAAAGAGATAAGGATTTTAGTAACATATTGGAAACTAGGCTTTTCAGAGATATTCATGTTTTAAAACTAAAATTTAGATCTTGCACTGATAAAAGATGCAAGGCGTGTGGCATGATGAGTGGGAAACAGTTGGATATGGAATCATATTATATATTTTGTAAGACTTTTAACTGTGTTTACAAAATGACATGCAGCATTTGTAAATTTGCTTACATAGGTCAGATTTCAAACACTATAAATATTAGATTAAATCAACATAGGTCTGATACAAGGAAATTCGATTGCAACAAAAACCAGGCTAAGATTGAGATAGGACACTTTCATAAACATGGATTCAATAACAAAACTGTACATATACTTAGAATAGTGCCAAATATTAAACAAAGATTAAGGATCGAAAACTTTTTTATAGGTTCATTCAGATCATAGTATCCTTATGGTTTAAATGTTATCTGGAAAGGTGAAAGTGTCTTACTAACTTTTAAACAAAAATCCGAAGTTTCATTATATATTCCGAATTTTGATAAATCTATTGATAATAGTAATAATATTGGTTTAGCGAGAATTTCAAGAGCTAAACGTAGAAAAAGAGTTACTAGAGACATGTCAACCCCTTAAGAATTCTATGTTAGAATTAGCTGTTAAATTTGATGATAACTACAACACAGGCGTAATTAAATCGTTTATGTTTGGCATGAATAAAACTGAAATTAAAATTATGACAGATATTTTAAGCAGATATAAATTTCGGGGTTCTCATGGTATGCATATGATTCGAGACCTTAATAACTATTTAGTACAAAAAATGAATATTAAATTAGATGCAAGTGAAAATAACTCTACAGAATATTGTACATTATTATATTTATGAATAAATCCTTTAACAAAATTAATTTTTCAAGTATATTTCAAAAATATCAATCCTTTTTCCCTATTAAAAATATTATTATTAAAAAGGCTTTCAAAAAGAAGAAACTTGGTAAATTTATATTTAATTATAATCAAGTCTCGGAGCTCCTAAGTTCAGAATCATGTAAATGCAATCTATATCAAGACTATATTGATGATTATCATCAGCACGTTGTCACAGGACACCTTGGCATCGTGAAAGAAGATTTGTTAAGAAATTTTATGGAAAAAGGTACCGGTTTTAGACTGATGATCACAAAAATTAAATCTAACGTTATGAAACAAATCATAAAAGATTTAGATAAATTCTACCTTAAAATTGCAATTAAATACGGAATGCCGATTGAAGCTTTCAATCAATTTAGATCTTATGTAGCAACAGATATTCGGGAATTAGATTTCACTGTTGAAAATGAAATTATGTATAAAGATCTTAAATCATCAATAGAAAATATCCAAAATGACTTCGTGATTACATATGTTGATAATGTCTCTGCTAATTATGCCATAATTTGTAAATACTTTTACAGTAAAATATTAAGTAATCACATTTTAAATAATAATTCATTTCAAAAATCAATTCACAATATTACAGAAGATGATAATCGTCTTTTAGCTTTGAACAAAAAAGACTGAATATCCATCTAAATAATATTAAATATCCAAGTATTTTTTTAACACCAAAATTTCATAAAATCACTATAAAATTCCGTAATATCACTAATGGATACAATACATATATCACGAAGTCTGGCAATATTTTACAATCTCTTCTTCAAAATCTAATTGATAACTTACAAAACACGGCAATAGGTAAAAATAGCTTAGAGATTGCTAGAGTTACTAAGGATATGTTAATTTTTTCCATGCATGGCTTTGATTTCGAGGACCTTTTTAATTCTATAGATATTGACGATATGATTAAGGTTCTACAGTTAATTTATGATAAATATGAATTATATACTTCAATAAAAAAAGAAAAATTTGATATTCTTGTTAACCTCGTATTAAAAGAAAATTTCATTCCATTTGATCAGAATCTTTATAAACAGATCAAAGGATTACCTCAGGGTGGTCCATTTAGTAATTGTTTAGCGAACCTATATTTACATTTTTTTGAAATTGATCATGTTGTAAATGATTCTTACTTGATTTATCGTTATATAGATGATTTAATAAATTTGGTAAAAATAGTGAATACAAACCAAATATTACATTCTACTCTGATTATCTCTCAAGCTCCTTAAAACTAACTTCAACTCTAATATGGTGGAATTCTTGGATTTAGACTCGCATCTTATTAACAATAATGTAGTCAGTAACATTTTTGACAAAAGATGTTCGTTTAAGTTCCATATAATTAAAATTCCTTTATGGAATAGTAACTTGCATATATCAATTTACAGAAATATCATTTTGAATTTTTTATTTAGAAATGATAATTTAACTACCCACAAAATAGATAAATACAATAATATAAAAAAAATGTCAATGTTGTTTAGATCATGAATACCCTTTTAATTTCTTAAGAACTTATATTCATCACAAATACATTAACCGTCTTGATACTTTTAATTCCAAAACCACCACACAACAATAGGATTTCAAAGTCAGCATGTTAGTGGTCTTGCTGTGAAGATTATATCATAACACTCATATCACAGTTTACATTTTTTCCACACAGATCTTGAATATCTTACACATTGTTGACAACCAACCAAATTAGATTCAAGCAAATTTACATTTTCGACAATCAACCAATTCAAATTCTACCCTATTTGATTGTCGTCTTTTTTTATATTTGTCTTTGCTGGCTGGTTTATAAGTTAGCTCAAAAGATGTGTTTAAGTATATTCGAATTTTTTAACTTGGTGAATAAATGATTTTCATTGATGTCAAGACACTTGATTCTCTTCGTAAAAGCTCTGTGAGTAAAGAAATTTTGTTAAATTATTTTTTGAAAAATACTTTTCTTATGTAATTGTTTTAGGATTTTTCTACTTTACTTAAGTAATTATTTTGCGATTTTTCTGCATTAAGAGTTTGGGAGAGTTTGTTACATAATAGTAGTGAGTGGTTTTATCATACTCTCTGAGTTTTCCATACTCTGAATTTTTGTTTATTTTATTTTATTTGGTTTTTCCTACCGAGTTGCAAAGGGGGAAGGTTGGCGCTTTCAAATTAGTTTTTCTCCACTTATTCGGTCCTAAGTCCGAAATTGCTTTCTGACTCGCTAGATTCTTCTTTTTGTAGTTTTTTTTTATTTCTCTATAATTTTGTTCTTCATGTTCAGCTTTTATATTTTTATTACGCTATTTCTTGTTATGTTCATTATCTACTATTTCTTGTTTTTGATATATAATACATATTTCTTTCATATATATATATATATATATATATATATATATATATATATATAGTGTGAGAGTAAACTCATAGAGATAATTTAAAGAAGAGCATGATTTGTCTGTATTGTTGTAAGAATGCAAACCTAGTTTGGCTGAAAAACAGTTTTTCGACGCCAACTTTTGTCTTTGTTTTACTAGTTACATTCTTACAATAATAGAGACTAATCTAAGATGGCGTTAGAAACTGGAAATGGAAACAAAATGGTTGCATCTGTAATTTTTTGAATAATTATTTTCAGTCAATTAATTTTAACTCATTATAATTCAATTATCGTATTTTTATCAAAAACAATAGTGTATAGAAAATTTCAGCTCTAATGAGCGTTTTGAAATGTGAAAAAAAGCTTTTCAAGTATTGACACAAGTTGCAAAAACGGTCGCTAAGTCACCAAGAATGATGTCAACGTGGCTGTATTTGTAATTCTTTGAATAATTAGTTTTAATTGATAAATCTTTACTAATTATAGTTAAATTATTCTATCGCTATCCAAAATAATAAAGCATCTAAAGTTTCATCTCAATTGAGCGCTTTAAAATGTATTTTATCAACGATTAAAAATTCCATGAAGATAAATAAACAAATTAATTAATATATAAAGATGGTGGGATAATAGTAGGAATTGAAAAAGATGTTCAAAATGAGAATAAAGTTTTCTTTATTTGTACTCTGAGAAAAATATTACATGATAATCCCCTCCGAACTTAAATGAATGCAAAAGAATGAAAATAGTAGCCATAGAAATAGAAATTGTGTATTCATATAAAAATATTTTTATCTCTTCCTACACACACTAATGTAACCATTAGTGTGTGACCATATGTTATTTTTAGATCAAAATTCCACTATACTCACGTGTGAATACATGATTTTTAGGTGTACAGCAAGGGTAACCTGCACATGGAACATTTTTTTGTACGTTTTATTTTATTGGTATTGTATGAAGTTTCAAAAATTAAGCTAAAAAATGCCTGAGTTACAAAAATTTGAAAAAGGAGGAAAAAACTAGAATAAAAATTATAAATTTTTGTGAAATTTCTCTAAATGTTCCTTGGAGCAAAAACTTTTCATCATGCGTTACATTAAAATGTAATGTCATTTTTTGTTCATTTTCTTGATAATGCATAGATAAATTTTGTATCAGAGTCACTTTCGTATTCATCGGTTTCCATAAAATATACCAGATCAGTATCAATTTCGTTGAAACCCAATGAGAATATGCCATATTGGTAGGAAAAAGTAAAAATAAATAATAAAATAAGTTATATAAACTAAAGAAAGTTTTATGAAACATGAACAAACGTGCGGCTTGATCATCGTCAAGCGGAAAAAAATGAAATGGTCGAAATGCCAAAGTTAGTATCCCCAGAAATCTGGTGCCTTAACTACCGTGCAGATGAGTCTGATGCACGGTTAATAATTCGAGCTTAAATTCTTCAATTAAGTGGTTTGCGAGAGGGTGTTATCTCAGATGTCTTCTTCACTTAATTAAAGTTCAAAATTACGATGTCCGTTGCAAATAGCCCTTGGGTTACTTTAGTATAACTCTCTATCCCAAGATGCATCAGTTCAGTGTTTCTCAATCTTTCAATAATGGCAACCAAATTTTGAATCAGTATTTTCATCACCCCCACCCCATAAAACTACAATGCATTGAGTGTTATAATAGTTCTTATTTTGTCTTTAACTTTGGTATGTTTTTTGTGAAAGTGTATTTACTCTGCATTTATTTATTTCTGTAATACTGTGTTTCTCAAGCTTTTAATAATAGCGACTCAATTTCTCAATCGGTATTTCCATCTTTCTAATTCCCCGTACAATGATAATACATTGAATGTTATAAAATTGTACTTTGATTCTTAACCTGCAATACAAACTTAATTAGAAAATGTACAAATTATCAATATAAGCATTTAATTTTGTGCATGTCACTTTTAAGTAATAAATAAGTTTTTAGATACTTTTAAGTTATAGGATAATTAATTTGGTACTACTCATAGTTTATAATGTCGTCTGTTTTGCTTCATTTCAGTAAATTAATAATTTTAGAGAGCCCTTCATTTTCTACTTTTAAATATGCTCACGCACCCTCTTAGAGTTATCACGCCCCCAGGCACCACACCACACAGTATGAGAAACGGTGCATTATTTGCATCATGAACATTCAACTAATAAATGTATTATTATTTTGGAGAGGAAAACATATACAAATACAACAGAAGCTTTATTGCATATTCTAAACATATCCCATATCTGCTCATCAATCACTTTGGAAGTCAAAATTGCCGAAACATCTCCTAAGCGACGTGGATCTCAATACTACCTTTTGCTGCAGTACATAAACACACCATTTTGTTCACATAATGGCCCCTATAGAAGGTTCTTTTTTTCAAAGTGACTTTAAAAAGGAAAAAAGGACAGACTGTGCCATGAAAAAGGGATATACCGGAGAATTCCCTTAGCAGTGCTTTCGTATTGGAGTCACGTGAAGGCTCCTGTCATCACTACCTTATCAACTGTCGTATGTGACTACACGCTGATGCAAGGAATGCTTTTCCTCTGGGGTGAGGAGACCTCATCAAGATTCTTCAGTTGTAGCGAAGTATTTTGTGAACTAGAAGAAACTGAAGGATGATAGTGAGAAAAATTGAATTATAGCCCGGTACCTGGTTAAGGACAATTCTCTTGCATGGAATGGAGTAACATGGAGAGATGAAGTAGTATTGACCAAATTCAAAATATTTCAATTCGGAAAAAGTCACATGCCAAGCAATTTTAATTTCTCTTACCACCGATGTGCAATTACAAATAGCATTCCCCGTAATGGGCATCGTAATTTAAAATCTGAATTCTAAAAAGAATGATTCTTGTAAGTATGCCCCCCCTCTTCAGGCGTCGTCACCCCTTCAACGTTAACATTGCGTGGATGCTAAAAGAGGGGAGGATCAGCTGATGTGAAGATTCTCGTCACTTGAAAATGGTTCAAATTTACGAGGCCCGCAATTACTGATGATTGCGTTTTCTTATACTGTGACTGTAATAAACACTCACTAACTGAAAAGATCACTCACTAATTTAAGTATATGTTGCTATTGCCAAACATGACAAACTGCGCAGGCAGAAACGATGATAACAATTATATAATGCCATTGATGCAAACAGTGACTAGACGAATCTTATATATCTTATATATATGCACTTGCACATGATCTTATTATCCCATGACTTGAAAAACCTATTAGATTTGGAGGCACAACACGAATTCGATGAATCATAATACTGTAGCTTATCTTGATTTTTTAAAATAGTTGATAAGCTGCGTGAAGGTAAACCGCCCTCATCCACTTCCTGAAGAATCGTTTGTTTTTGTTTTATTTTCAAACACTTACGTTTTGACATTAGCAAACTACAAGAAACAAAGTACAACTGATCTGCACTACAAGTGAACGGAGACTAGTTCAAGGACGCGGGGACACGAAACAACTCTCTTGAGAGTGGACTGGATAATAGGGGTTAAATGGTTCACTTCTTGGATGAAATGCCCAGAGTTCTATTGCTCTCCCCGAGTTAAGATGTAATAAGACCAGTCCAATATTTATGACCACCAAAAAAGTTGTTAAAAGAGAGAACACATTATGTGCAGAAATACTTAAAAAACAGGGAGAGAAAAATTTAAATCACAAGAAAAATGTACATTATATATATATATATATATATATATATATATATATATATACAGACAATGCACTGCGCTATTGAGAGGTTGTTTTACGAAGAAATTCGGGAAATGTTCTTAATTCCAGGAAAAAGGCCGCGATATAGAAAATTTTGCAAATACAGATGTTCGTAATATGGAATTCGACTATATACGCAAATCTCTAAAAACGTCATTTCTTCTCTTAGAAACACAGTTGTAATATATTAAATAAACCTCACCTTTTCTATATATTTTTAATTAGCACAATATATTTTGACAATCGTGAGGTCCGCGAATGACTGTGAATTTATCAATGTGGCCCACGCATCATTTTAAAACTTTTATTTGGGTCTTGGAGAGAGAAAGAGTTAAGATCCCTAGTTCATACTATGATAGCGTTGTTTCTAAATAAAAATTAGTATTTTAAAGCGATTTATAGTATTTTTTTATTTATAACTTACAAGTACAATTCACACATTGAATGAAAGAGTAACAGAAACAGTTTTATCTACAAATTTATAAATGTTTAATGGGATCCCTATTCGTCACATGGCACACATCAAGTTGATAAGCGAGTTCATCTCAAACTTTGTCCAGTGTATCTGATGTATTCCTTGCAACAGCTGCTTCAGTCGTGTGTCTTAAGTCTCGAAGGTTAGCTGTTTGTGGAGGTACGTACACACAATCCTTAATGAACCTCCACAGATAAAAATAAAATGGCGTCAGGTCGGGTGAACGTGAAGGCCATGTGAAACAAGCTTTATTGTGAAGCCCTTTGCAGAAAATACATTGGTCAAGCTCAGTAATGTTCATCCGATTGCCTACTGAGAGAGCCCAGTGAGGGGGTGCACCATCTGGCTGCCAATGAAATTATCTGGTTTACTTTCTTTTAATTGAGGAAACAGGCACAGAAGTAGAGCATCAAAATAGGTAGAGGCAGTTACAGTTGGTTCTCCGAAAGCGAAAGGCCCATGCTCTTTTCACCGAGATAAGGCACAAAAAACATTCAATTTAGGTGAGTCTCGTTGCGATTCTGGCAACTTGTGAAGCTTTTCTAAGCTTCAGATGCGCTCATTATGAGAGTTCACATGTCCCCTGAGGGGTTCACTGGTAAGTTAGTTGCCCAGTGAGAGAGAATATTCTGTCTTTGCAAGCTGGGCAGCACAAAACATTCTTTATGTTCACTAGTTACCATTTGCTACTATCTCGCTGATGGGCGGGGAAAGGGATAAAGTAACATACGTCTTGCGCGCATGCGTTCTCATGCCAGCAAACAAAACTATTGTAGTTGGTATTTCATTCGATGTATGCGTTATACTAATAAGTTAAATGTAATAAATACTATAAAGCACTAAAACTTCGATATTCATTTATAGACTCTCTGTATAATACCCGTAGGGTGTGCTTTGCTGCGATTATTTTTGTCTCAAAATTGCGTTGCATTGATACATTAAATGTACGACATTAGGCAACGAAATATCATATTTCGTTACAAGCAAATAACACCTGTGGCACCCTCTAGCACCCGCTATGGAAAGCTAGCTTTTGTAAACAAAGGACTGAGAAAAAAGGACGGTCGAAATATCTGAAACGACATGTTACGAAGCGAGCTAGTGGAATGTGTTACGTAGCGGTTTTTGTAGAAAATAGTTTTTAGTTTAGAATGTATATTGTGTAAATAGACGTTAGAGCTGCCTACCAAAAGAAACATCTTTGCTGTCAAGTCCATGAGAACCTCTCATTTAATTTATAACGATCACATGGATATAAAAAGAACACCACAACACCGTTGAAAGAGATACCAAGATGGTGGGTTAGTACTCAGAAAACATCGTGGATAGAATTTTCTTAGTTATATTCTTGTAAATCGTAGTACAGGGCATGCACAATGAGTTATTATTTGGAGTGGTGTTGAATTGTATTCCCACACAGTCCGAGTGCACAGTGCCAGTACAATGTCCAAACAGTGTTATATGCCTGAGGTTTGGAAGTTTGTTCCTATTTTAGATTTTTCTTGGATGCCCCATTCCGCCAGGAATATGCGTAAACACACGCAACACATAATATTCAAGACTTTTTTGTCCATACAATTACATAACTGCTATGGTCAGCATTTTCTCCAAATCCCTTGTTTATCAAATATTTTTTTTTTAATTTTTTAAGAATGCTGAACTCTTTTATCCTCTTTTGGACTGTCATATTTATAGAAAATTGGAAGGAAAAAGCGATGATAAGAAGCAATATATTACTTATACTACCTATGTGCAACTTATTTCATCGGGAAAGCACAATTTATTCCATAAATTTTTGAGTAATAATTAAATATATATATATATATATATATATCATTTTTAATATAATCCTATAATTTATTTTTATTCATTAATCATTTTATAAATATCAGTTAGTCCTTATTCTTAAGGTATCCGACTACGCTCGGAACCGTGATTTTTCAAAAGCGTATAAATGGATAATATTTATAACATTTAGTGTCTCTTAGAACATAAAATGTTCATAAAATTGTTTTAAGAATAGTATTACAATAAAATGTTATTTAAGTATAATATTTTGACAAAAAAGGAACATAGAATGACTCATTTTCAAAATGTTCTCCTTTTGTGAAAAATGCTTCTATTGCAATAATATTTTGCCTGTATACAGCTCAGAAATCTGTATAGAGGCTCAACTAGAATTTTTGAAATATATAACTTAGAAGTGGGTTTATCCATGTTTTACGACAACAGATGGGATAAATTTTAAGAAAAAAACGCCGATAATTATTTCAACGTGTTGTAACTCTGAAAATAATGTGAATTTTTCGAAAATTATAGTTGAGCGTCTGTACACAGGTCTGCGCTATAGACAGGCAAAATATTATTAAAATACAAGCATTTTTCCAAAAGGAGAACATTTTGAATAAATGTTACTCTAAGTTAATTGTTTACCGAAATATTGTATCTAAATTTTTTTTCTTAAAATGTCCCTAAAACAATTTTATACATGTATTCTAATCGAAGTCACACTAAATATCATGAACATTATCAATTTATGTGCTTTTTTATAATCAAGGTTCCGAACATAGTTGGATACTTTAAGCAAATGTTGTACCAGCTTCAGCAACTCTCAGCTATTATCTAGCTAAAGAAAATAAAAAAACTGAAATATGCGAAAAAGAAACAGAAGTGAGGGAGAGAGAAAACGTAGCATATATAATCATCTTTAAATATTCATTAAGTAATGATTATATTTTTTCTCTTAATGAATAATTCATGTACAAGGCACTTAAAATCTCATAGATTGTTTACTAAAACCGAAATTAGAAAACAAGAGTCTATTTCTATTTATTTTTAAAAAATAGTAAAAAATAAAAGAAAATACATAAATTTAGGAAAAATTCATATTATTGAAAATACTTTTTTTCGGGATACCAATTGTTTAGAAAACGCGGAGCATAAAGAAGGTAACATTTCTAGGTAAAACTATGTTTGATTGAAGAATTACATTTTCAGTCGAAAATACTTTTGAATCCTTCAGCGTGTCATATGGTTTAAGGTTGTCTTCATTAAAACAACGAGAGCTTGAACTAAAAGCGAAGCACATTTTCAGACAGAAAAATGCCTCAATCTACATGGAAAAATTCGCAACTTCTTAGCACATACCTCTGTTAACCATATAGTGTTTTTAAAAGTTTTAAAATATTCCATGAATGTTTTCTTTTTCGTCTTAATACGTGACGGCGTAACCCATTTAACATTACGATATAAGAGAAAAAACACGAGACACATTTTATACCAGAAAAAATGAATCAACTAATTTAAAAAATGGAAGTATGATAAAAAATACTGCTCTTTAAAGGATAGTGAAGCTTAATATCAAATTAATTTTTCATTTCTTTTATATCTGAAAATTGTTCCTAATTCGGGTCCTATTCTTTAACATTAACCGAAAACAGCCTTAACACTAAAACGTCATTTGGTGTTGATTTGATACTGGATCATGGAAATTTGTACTCCCATCTGCATTTTTGCCGGGAATTTGAAAAAATTGGTGACTTCTAATCTGTTTCTATGATTATTATGTAGAAAAAGTTGTGTACTTTTAAATTAAATAGGATAAATTTGGCAGCACTAAATATACCTTGTACGTCCACTGATGTCGTTTCGACACCAAGGCAATTTACAATTATAAATAGCTCTCGTTCAGCAAAAGAGGATTCATTAAGTAGATATCTTTAGTTAAATAAACTTCCGGAGGTAATGCTGCACATTTATTTGTCCCAATAGTTAATTGTTTTATTCAAACTTTATAATTCCAAAAATGTTAAATGTACTACAATACGTTATTAACATTTCAATGCAATTTTTTCACGATATATCTATTTTATAGGAATATTAGTTTGTTACTAAACCAGGTAGTAATTAAAAAAGAAATGCTGCATACCTTGTGAAACTGTTGTTGAACATGTGTGTATAAAAATACATTCTATTTCCAAAAGAAAACACAGGAAAATTATACACGACAATACTGAAGCAGAAAGTATGAACAAACCATGATTAGTGTTTACGACTTCTAGAAAGTAACAAAAATCAATATCAAACCTAATCATTAATATAACAATACAAAAAAAAAATCCTTTAAAATTTTCTACAATGGCTTTATTTTCGTTTTTCAAAGTGGGATGAGCTAGACAAAAAATATTTTTGTATTACTTTACAACAGTGATTTTCAAAGTGGGGGGCGCACCCTCTTCAAATCCTAAGTGGGGAAAGGGGCGAGATTATAAAAAAGGTATAAAATAAAAGTTTATTTAAAAATATATATTAATTTACTGAAAGGAAGCATATACACAAAAAAGTAAATATACATTCTGACATAATGAAAAATAAAATACAATTTATACTGATAGAACAACACACTTATACATATAGAAATGAAAAGTAACATAATATGTATCCTATTACTTAAAATTGACTTACTTAAAATATCTATTACTTAAAAGTAGCATGTACAAAATTTAATTCTTATTTTGATAATTTGTATGAATTATAATTAAGGTCGTGCTGTGTAGTTTTAGCGCTTGAGTACTTTATTACTCTATTCAATAAATTAGAATTGTACGAGTTGCGATGAAAAGTATGATTGGAATCTGAGTAGCAAATAAGGAAATTTTGAGGAGCACTGACTTACAATAATACCTCTATCTGTATCATAAAGAAGAAAAGCGGCATTTACTCATCACCATATCTCCAGATGCATTGGACCTACAGACTCGACCCACAAGAAACGTTATGAGTGCTTAAGGTATCCGCCCACCCTAAAATCATGATTTTTTTTTCAAAAATTGACAATTTTTTTATGATTTTATTTTATAGACCATCTTATTAACTTAATAAAAATACTAAGCTTTTTTATTGTCCATTCACTAGAACAAAAACTACAAGTGTTTTAATAAAAGAATATGCCATACATTTACACAGGATGTCAAACTTTAAAATAAGCTTCATTCGAAATGTGTTTTTTTCGAAGAACTGAAACGGGGACATTGATTGCTACAAAAGTTTTGAAAATAATTTGCTGAACTTTTTTGTGAATGTTTTGTATAGTAGTAGAAGTGTTTTGACCTTCATATATATCAATCACTGTTTTGTTTTAAAATTCACATTCCTTCATGTGAATATAATCACTGTTTTTTAAGCAATTTTATATATTCACTAAGGTAGAGTGCTCTATAGTTTTTGTAAAAATTAAAATAATTATTATTTCTAAGATCATTTGAAACATTGTGGCGTCTCACACGTCTTTTCTTTAACAAGTCCTTTAGGTTCTTCCTGCCAGAATTAATGGCAAATCTTTTCCAACCAAATCCAAGAATTGAAGTGTGAATGAAACATGCAAATGAACAAACGTTTAAATATTGGAACTTAGAGTAAGCGAGATGGCAATGTAAGGTAATGTTTGACAATTGATGTTAGTTTGTGGCAGTTTATGGTTATTACAGTTCGTGGTTCAAGTCTGAATGAGTTTTGCGTGACGTGAATATAAGTTACTAGGGATCGAATATAAGAAACGGCCTAGTTGCACAATAGTGTATACAAAGACAAGATTAAGCATATAACAAGATTGATCGTTGCTCCAAACAGTAATAAGGTGCGATTGATTATTTAATATTATAATCGGAGATTTGGCGGTTCACTTATTGATAGTAGTCTGAATTAGATTAAGTCTTATTATAAATATATATATATATATATATATATATATATATATATATATATATATATATATATATTGTGTGTTGCGTATTTTGCCATCGTAAATTCTCTCATATTAATTATTATAATTTAATTTGTTAAAGGTTTATATTGAATATCTTAATAAAGTCATATTAAAATAATGTTTGATTCTAGTTCTTTCGTTAATCCTACGTCTCTATCTCACGCTGGTACTTCGAGAGATGTTCTTCCAAGGGGAGGAACATCACAACATGAATAATAAAGTAACACATTAAAATTAAAAAATTGAGAATTTGTTCAAAATCATTTTCTACAGAGTGGTCCCTGTTAATGTAATTGTTTGTACATGTTCACCAGTTTTTTCCCCTTTTAATAATAATAAATTGTTTTTCTGTTTTGAGTTTTATACGATTGTTTTCTTAAAGTATACAAAGTAAATCTAAAAATTATAAAAAAATCTCTTTATCTTTATTTTTTAGAAAGAAAAGTTGTCGCAAGTAGTCGGATAGCTTGAAGGACGCTATAGATTGCAGGGACTTAAGTAGAGTTGTAGAAAAATATTACCGTTTTATTTAACTTTTAGACCTACAAACTTAAAATTTGGCAGGCACGTTCCTGTCAAGGATTATTGTTCCACTACAGAAGAGGTTTTGCGAAAACTTACCATCAAGGAGAATTGAAAAACTGAAGGAAAGGTATTATAGATAAAAAAAAATATGTTTTTGAAATGCACGGTTCACATACTTGAAATTTGGTAGGCATATTTCTTTCGATGAAAAGGGATCCGCTAAGAACTAATTTAAAAAAAAAATCGGCTATTTACTATGGATGAGAGGAGATTTACTGAGGCGTATAGATAAAAAAAATGTACAACTAGACTTACTGTAAGGAAAATTGATATGCATGATTTTTTTGTTGTTAAATTGAAATGAATTAAGATCGGTTTTCAGATAAATAGTTTATCAAACGGCGTTACGGGGCCTATCAATATATAAATCGTTTTTCACGCATTAGATTTAGAATTAGAATTTTTAAATTTGACATACATGTTCATTTTGTTGAGTACAGATCTACAAAAAATCTGTTTTTTGCGGAAATCGACTTTGGGAGAGGGAGGTTAAAGGAACATAAGAGATAGTTCTACTTCAATTTTAAAAAAATACCTCTTCTATTTAAATCAAGGTGCGAGATTTATCAGAATGTTTTTCATTACATTCAAATAGATAAGTAGTATATATTCGAGGAACATCATGAAATACTCAGCGAAGTGGGTGGGTTGCGGACAGGTTGCTATATTCTGTTAAATTTTTATTTTACTCAAGTACGCACGAAGTTTGATTACATCATTAGCCGTAGACAACTCATTAAGAAACCCCCATAGCATTAACCATACAACATATCCCGAATAAAAGTCAAGAATACGTAATAAAGCACTCCCCATTATATCGTGGATCCAAAAATAGCGTCACTTCTAGACCAGATCATATACGAAGGTCAAAAAATAGCCCAAGCAATCGCTTCCATTACTAGTTTCTTTTTCTCCAGCATCGATGGTCCTCCCACCAGGACTTTCTTTGTGGGCACGGGACCGTTAATAAAG